>LOJH01056001.1:0-11777 GCA_001685095.1 Ellobius talpinus | reverse complement strand
ACCCCTTCATGTAAAGTAGATTTTGCCATCTATTGTTTACAGAGCACTTCTTCCCAGGTATTAATGACCATATAAGTCAACCCAGATTTTGTTATAAATCAAGCTGTGATCCACATGTCTGGGTGAGCCTGGGGCTCTACATATTTACCACGCTCCCAAATAATGTTGTTAGCCCCTTCCCCTGTCCCGATGAAGAAGGCCTTGGTCTCTAAACTGGATAGTAGACAGCTGAAAGACACTCCAAACTGGTACCCAGCCACTCGGGTTCTGTCTAGATTTCACTAAGTAATTTAACTGCCTATGGTGTGTGTGGCAGTAGAGGAGGGCATCTCAAGCTATTGGGGCCATTGCAGTCTCTCTGTAACATGGATTTAGTTTCCCTGCTTGAAGTCTTCAATAATGCATTTCCCTCTTCCAGCCAAATGATTTTCTCCTTCTTCAGCAACATCACAGTGGCTTTACTATGAGTCCAAATCCGCTAGGCTCTGAGGAACTGTCACTTGAATAAACCTTTACAGATTTCGCAGATTCAGAGAAAGGGTTGTAGCTGTGTCCAGCCCATGGCCCATATACTGCTTGGAACCAAGGATAGCTATGGAGGCAGTCTGGCATAGAATACAAATTTATGCAAAACACACGCACATGCACACACCAGAGATCAACACAGGGCATCTTTTCTTTCTGCTTTATTTTTGAGACAGGGACCTCTCACTGAACCTAGGGCTTGCTGTTTTAACTAGAATAGCTGGCCAGTAGGCCCTAGAGATCACCCGCCTTTGCCCTCCACCTCCCAGCAAACGCCACCACACATGGCTTTGTGTGTAGATGCTGACATCCAAATTCAGGCGCTCATGCTTCAAAGCAAGAACTTCACCTGCTGAGCTGTCTCCTCAGCCTTATGGTATAGTGATATTTTATTTATGTTTTAATAAATAAAGTTTGCCTGAAGATCAGGGGGCAAAACTAAGCCACTACAGGCCAGGCCGTGGTGGCACAAGCCTTTAATCCCAGGATTTGGGAGACAGAGACAGATGGATCTCTGTGAGTTCAAGGCCACTCTGGTCTACACAACATCAGTGCAGAAACAGATCCAGGTGGTGGTGGCTCACACCTTTAGCCCCAGTACCAGAGAATCACATGCCTTTAATCCCAGCACTAGAGGGGAATATAAGATGGGAAAAGACAGAGGCTCAGGGCTCAGTCTGCGTTCACCCATCCTTGGAAGAGGTGAGACTTCTCTAGTGACTTAGCTGTTTTGGTTTTCTGATCTTTAGCTTGAACCCCAATATCTGTCTTTGGATTTTATTATTCATGCTACACTATGGCAAGATTTTCTTTAACTATCTTGACTGCTTGGTTCTTAAGCATAAACTTCATAGATGACACCATGCCATGTCACAGTATCAGGAGGTTAGAGAAGCTGAGAAGACTGGTGAGAATAGGAAGAAACATCGAAGGATGAGAGAAATGTCCCTTTTTTCAAGCCTGGCACTAAAAGCTGCAGGGTTACATATTATAGTGGGGAGCCATCAACGGAGAATGGGGAAGTGACAAAGCTGAGGCCATTTTCGGTTCAGTAATTTACACTAATGACTAAAGAGGCAGCTTGAACTCCAAATTTCAGACTGAAAACATTAACATCCTAGAATAATCATTACTAATGTTGTGGATCATTTTCAAATCATTAGTTAAAATCTGAACTACTCCCTAGAGCACAGCTGTCCCACATAATAGGTGGAGCGAATACCACATATTGAGTTACCATGGGAACGTGCAACCCTGATGATGAATACTGACTTCAGTTAAACAAACATTGTGTGTGTGTTAGAGATAACATCGTCTCCTATGAGCTATTAAACAGAATTAAATATCTTTTAAAACACAGCCAGGAGGGCTTGGTGGCAAGTAACTGAGGCCCCAAGTTACTCTCATTCTCTGAGAGCCAACTATTTTCCGTTACTGTGATGGAATCCTTGAGGCTGGGTAACTTTGGAAAGGAAGTGGCGTTAGCTCATAGTCCTGGTCATCTAAGCGGATATCACTGGCATCACTGCAGCTCTGGCTAGGCTCCTGCGACAGGTAGCATCATGGTGAACGAACATGTGTAGGAGAAGGAGATTACCACCAGCTGTAGATCCAGAGAGCCCCTTGGGAGTCAGGCTCACTCACGACAACTTGCTCTTTGAAGATCTATTTCAGCAGCTCGGCAGGAAAAGGGATTGCCCTACAAGTGTGGAGCTCTGAATTCTATCCCTGAAACACATGTTTAAAAAGCAGTACTGGGGAGAACTGGGGAGGTGAATCAGCAGCTAAGTGCACTGTTTGCTCTTGCAGAGGACCCGGGTTCAATTCCCAGCACCCACATGGTGGATCACAACCATCCGTAACTCCAATTCTGAGGGAGTCCATGCCCATTTCTGACTTCTGGTCATGCATATGATAAACAAACATTCAGGCATGTATATTTTATTCATACACATAAAATAAAACAAGTAAACCAAAAATGTTAAACCAAACATGGTTATATATATTTAGATTACAATACTGGGAAGGCAGAGATCCTGGGGTTCGGTAGCCAGCCAGCCATCCAGCCTCGACTACATAGTGAACTCCAGGCTAGGGAGAGACTCTATCTCACAAAGCAAGGTGAAGAGCATCTGGGGAATAATGTCTGAGGTTTCCACATGCACACATACACAGATATGCACACACACGCACACACACACACACACGCGCGCACACACGCGCGCGCACACATACAATAAACTATCTGAGGACCCCAGAGAGCCACTTTATTCCCTTCTGAAGGCAGTGTCTTCAGTGACCTAAGCACCTGCTGCCAGGCTTCATCTCTTGAGAATTTATTAATTTCCAGCATTGCCACACCAAACACCAAGATCTTGGATACGAGTCCTTGGGAGACAAACCATAGCGTCAGCTGTGTGGGCCAGGAGGACAATGTCCTGAGCTCTCTCTGTATAATACCTCATGGAATCCCCTTTCTAGATAGTCAGGTAGTTGTTGTTTTCAACTTGAAGTGATGTAGTGATGTAGAATAACTTTCCCAACATCACAGTAAGTGATGAGGCCATGATAGACTCCAGTGACCAGCTTTTTCCTCTAGTCTGTGTTCTTGGACAGCACTTCCTGTCCCCAGACTGATGAAACCTGAGTTCTTCAAATGAAAAGATGGAAGTCATCCCAGCAGGATGTAAGATGCTGAGGGAAACCAAAGTGGAGACTTTCTCAGATGGGCAGTTGGCTAGGACTTTAGTACCGAGCCCCCAGTTCATAGATTGCTCTATAACCTGACGAGACTTATAGCATGACCAGCCCTGGATGGTCTCAAAGGAGCAAACCTCTCCCAGAAGAACAGCCACAGTGCCTGGGTGACTGGAGCTCAATGCTATTTAATTTAGCCATGTAGCCTCACAAGGTTTACTAAGCAAAACTGAAGTCAGAGATCTTTATGTGTGTTCTGGGGGGGACGGGGAGGGTATCAATCTGTGGATCTTTATGTACATTCCAAGGAGTATCCATCCATGGGTCTTTATGAGCACACCAAGGAGTATCATCAATCTGTGGGTCTTTATGTGTGTTCCCAGGAGTATCCATCCGTGAGTTTTTATGTGCACGCCGAGGAGTATCCATCAATTCACACCTCCAGATAGGCCCTCAGGTTTTGATCACATCTTTATAGCATCCGTGAATCTTCTCCAACTTCCAGGAATCCAACTGTGATGGATCATAGTGTCAACTTGTTGGGATCTAGGGTCACCTAGAGACAAAAGTCTAGGCACACCTGGAAGGGGTTAATTAAGGCAGGGAAGAGCCACCTTAACTGTGGCATCACCATTCCATGAGCTGGGGTCCTGGACTAACTAAAAGGAGAATGTGAGCCAAGTACCAGCATTTCCCACTCTCTGTTTCCTGATGGCAGATGCAGTGCAGCCAGCTGCCCCAAACTGCCCTGACCACCCTTCTCTGATCAGTTCTACCCTAGAACCAGGAGCCAATAAACCCCTTCTTCCTTCCATAAGCTGCTTTTACCAGGAGTTTGTCTTAGCACTAAGAGAAGTAACTAATACACCCACTAACCCCATGACCTTTCTTGGTTCTTCTCCATAGGTTTGGCCGGAAGTCCTGTCTCTTGGTCACCATCCTCATCAATGCTACCTCTGGCGTTCTCATGGCAGTTTCCCCTAACTATGCCTGGATGTTGGTGTTTCGCTTCGTCCAGGGACTGGTCAGCAAAGCGGGCTGGTTAATCGGCTATATCCTGAGTAAGAAAGCTTGAGATACTGCTGGGTGTGCATGGGGACATTCAGTCAGGTGGAGCCTGGGCAGAAAGACAAGGCTGATTTTAATTCTCTACCCAAAGAATTTTTTAAACCACCCAATCAATGCACTCTGTTTTCCTCCTATCAGCAGAAAACAATGAAGGCAGAATCGCCACACTCCCAGAGTCCTGTTCAGAGTCCTGTTCAGATTTCGTAGAAGATTTGTTTTCCGGACCTTGGGGTATCACACAGAGAGAAAGTCTAGCCTGTACCAAGCCTACTCAGGCAGAAGGCTGCACAATAAGAGATGTGTTTGGAACCTAAGGGAATGTATTACTGTACTTCATCTGTTCTAGTAAACTGTTTGGACTCACACACAAGGATTAGTGAAGGGCACAAGCATGGTGGTGGACCCTGGCTATTCAGCAAGAGCTAGAACCGCCCAAGAGAAAGGCCTTGGCATGCCTGTAACAGATTACCTAGATGAGGCTAGCCCAGGTGGGAAGACCCATCCTTCCTGTGGGCAGCACCTGAGCTGTCAGATCAGGGCTAGAGTTGACTCACTAGCAGCCAGAGTGACAAAGTCCTTGAGGTGCAAAAGCGTGCTTGAGTGCACAGCACATTGTCTACCTAGCGGTCATGAAAAACCACCATCTACTTAAATCTGGAAATCTCCACCATCATGTCCTTTCAGCTACATTTGGGAACTGAGCACTTTGAAATTAAGGGAATAAGACCGACGCTTTTATTGCACAAGAGGTAAATAGAAGATGTGCTTACATTATTTTACCTGGTAGGAATCTGGGCAATTTCAGGGCAGAAAGAGAACATCATTTCTTCCAGAAAAGACAAATGATAAATGATTGGTTGATGAAGGACTTAATGCATACTACTATTCAACCACTAATTTGGTTTCTAGAACACACTAAGTAGAATTCAATTATGCAGATGAATATTTTGTCATTAACTGCAACCTCTTTACCACTCACTTCTTCTGAAGTCCCTGTGAAAGTCCTTGAGTCACTGATGCCTGCCTTGTGATTCCTCCCCAACCCCACCCCCATCCCCACATCTCCCAAGCCTCATCCAGGACCCCTTAGAAAGATAGATACTTGCATTAGTGGAAGACATGTACCATTTTGTTTAATTAAATCAGCCATTTTAAAATATTTTTAGATTATTTACAGTAACTTACAGATAAAGGTTTAGTGTGTTGTGTGTATCCGTTGGATTAGAAAAAATTAAAATCTTTAACAGGCTTGTGAGACATTTAAAGCAAAGACTGTGGCTTGTGGGACATGTTAAATTCCCATTCTAGCATATCTGTTATATGAAAACAGCTCCTAGCTCCCTGCAAACAGACCCCACAGGTCTGTCATGATGTAGACATGGGGCCATAAATAAAGCTCCATCTGCAACAGTGGCTGGTAACTTGCTTCTCAAAGGATGTAACAAGTCTCGCTGTATGTTTTCTACTTTCTAAGCCTTAGCTACTCCTACCATGAAGGTTTCAAAATAGATATATGTTTAACAACTCATTTGCAAAGTTTTTGAAAAATTTCAAACGAATTGTTTTGCAGGCTAGTACTAGCTGATCTCAGCCCACCACAGGGTTTCTAAGTCCTTTACATAAATAAACAAAATTGCAAATTATTTACCTACTGTAAAAGAATAGCTTGCATGTAAATGTTCGTTTATAGATGAGGCATCTACAACACAAGTTCAGTTTTTAGTTCGTTCGTTCATGCCTGAGTTTTCACTGCTTGGTTGATACAGAATAGAACCTTGCATTTGTGTGAAATATGATTGCATTCCTCTTTGAAATTTTAAAAATATTTTTATTTTATTTTTATTTATGTGTGTGCATGTACGTGTGCCACACATGAGCAAGGACACATGGAGTCCAGAAGATGTCAGATCCCCTGAAACAGGAATTAGAGTTTAAGGTGGTTGTGAGTTACCTAACATGGGTGCTGGGAACTAAACACAGGTCCTCTGCAAAAGCATTTTTATCACTGCTTTTAATCACTGAACCATCTCTCCAGGTCCTGAAATTCTCCTTTTGTTTTGCTATTTTTGTTTTCACTTTTTTGATACAAAACCATGTATGTAGTTCATAATGGCTTTGAACTTAAAAGGAATCCTCTCGCCTTGCCTCTGCCTCCCAAGTACTAGAATTACAGGCATGAGGTACCATGCCCAGCCTCATGCCTAATGTTATTCTCTAAGTCAAACAGTTTTGCTCATTTTGCTAACATGATTCAGTTAATGCAATTCTATAACTAATACAATAGCAATAACTGCAACAAAAATGGCCACCCCACACACACACACAAACGCCTACACACACACACATTTTAAATGGCTCAGAGAGCTATACAGAAAATCCTATATTAAGCCTGTATTTTTGAGCTGGGCATTTGTGGTTGCCTTAAGGTTAAAAGACAGTTTTAGCTCATCTTGCTGACCACACAGATTCTTTTCTGTAGTTACAGAATTTGTTGGTCTGGGCTATCGCAGAACAGTGGGGATTTTCTACCAAGTCGCCTTCACCTTCGGGCTCCTGATACTGGCAGGAGTGGCCTATGCTCTTCCCCACTGGAGATGGCTGCAATTCGCTGTGACTCTGCCCAACTTCTGCTTCCTGCTCTATTTCTGGTGAGTCTGCTGGGAACAAAAAGAAGACGCCTTTAAATAATCTGGTTTGTCTAAGTCTCCCTTCCCCACGAACACCCTGCTTGGTTACGACAAGGCTTCCATCGCTCTCCAGTTCTGTGTGATAGGAAGCCAGTTCCATTTGCTAAAATAAAACCTACACAGTGCCTCACTAGAAATCCAATCTTCTGTCCCTTTAGCTTGGGACAGAAGAATTCTGGTGCCTGTTTCTTTCATCTCGTGTGATTTATTCGATGTTTTGCTGCCAGCGCTGGAATCCAATTTGGATGGCAGGAAGAAGTCAACAGTATTGCCACTCATTATCCTGTTCCTCCTTTGCAAAAACTCTAAGATGGACAGGCAGAGTGGCAAATGATTATATCGCGGCTTTCCCATAGGCGTGACCAAGGCATCTCCCATCAATCCTAACAGTAATTATCCCAAATAAGGCCAGCAGTGCACTCCGGATAGACCATACTGAAAAATCAGAACTACCCAGGCTAGTAAAATATTTTCATCATTCCTACCCAAGGGAAACACATACAGAACAGCATGGTGGTAAAGAGTCTTTCACAAGAAGGAGGAAATTAGAAGCACTCTCTCTAGGTTATGAGTTGAGCTTTGGATATGTCAAATTTGAGATACCAAAAGAGGCTTATGTATAGATATCCAGGACCAACAAAATATAAGGATTCAGAATTCAAGTAAATTGCATGTATGTCTTGGTTGCATAGGAGACAAATAGGATAAGAACAAGTGAACAGAGGTGGGAGATGAGAGAACCAGAACTCAAGAAATATCAGTGTTGAAGAGATGGTTGTTTTTCATACAAGTGCAAAGACCTAAGTTCAGATCCTCAGCACCCATGTAAATATCATACAGGTGTGGCAGCCTGCCTGTAATTTCAGAACTTGGAAGGCAGAACCATGGGGTCCTTGGAGCACAATGCCTAGTTGGACTAGCCATACTGTCAAGCTCTGGGTTCCGCTGAGAGGTGCTGGCATTCTGCCTCATTGAGCAAGGGGAAAGGAGGGGAGGAAGTCAACCTCAGGCCTCCACACACAGGCACATGCACACCCACATGTGCCCCCACACATGCAAGCACACATATACACATGTGCAAAAAGAAAAGAAGAACATAAGCCACCAGTCTGAGCAAACAGAGAAGCTGGAACAAAAAGGCGTGAGCTGGTAGCACTGTAGAGAACGGGGCAGCTTCAAGTGTAGATGTAGGGACTCCAAAGGCAGGAGTTCTGGTCAACCTTCATCTCCCCTGAAACCTCCGTCAGTTACTTCCCAGTCTTGGAGCCCCCGCCCCCACCATCAGTAAACTCGAGGCTGCATTTCTGTAGATCAGGTGACACCAGGTTCTGTGGTAGCTTCCTGTCCCAAGCATTCCCACAATAAGGCTCCAGTGAATGACTGTCCAAATGTCACATGAACACAGATAATCCTTATATGTGCATCCAGCAGTCTGTAAAAAGAGTCCAAAGCCCACACATCTCAGCTTGAGTTGAGCCAGAGTTTCCTCCCCTGGGGTTCCCAAAAAAGCCTGGACCACCTACATGTTCCACCTGTAGGTTGTCCAGATTGCTACCTTCTCCCAAGTCCACATCTCTTTACTCCCCCTGCCCAGGCTCAGGCAATAGCAGCCACTAGATTTCATGGGCAACTAGGAAAATAGTCCTGCAGCATCTTAGTGGTTGGCCACTGCTGAGCAGACCACACTCTGTGTCCCAGCCCTTCTTAAACAAGGAGTCACCGTGGCCTACTCCACATGACCCTCCTACAGAAAGATCCTGCCCAGGTGCCACTAGGCCCTACCTTTCCCACAGCAGTGAGCCACCAAAGCTTCCAGTCCTTAAGCCTTTAACCCTGTGAGCCCAGCCTTTCTAGCTTTTAGCATGGCTAGCTACCCATCCTCCTCCATCCTCACCTCCATTCACCCTGACCTTGACGGCTCTGAGCACTTCAAGACACCAGCTGGGACTTGCATGGGTTTCTTGAGCCTGCTAGGATGGGATATAGGGCCCTTGCTCAGAGCAGCACCCTGGGACTTGCAGGGGCTTCTTAAGCCTGCTAGGTTAAGCTCAAACCATCCAGTTCAGTTTCTGCATTGTGCCCACTACCTGACCTCAGAAGCTTACCTCATTCTTTCAGTATGAAATATTTAAAAAAATCATACAACATAGTATAATAACATGTAATGTATTATCTGTAATATATAGCTATATAATAATGTATCAACTGTGTATGACATAATTTAATAATAATACATGTGTGTGTCATATGTATCATTGTTTCCTTCCATGATGCTTTGTGACTCCCACCTCAATTCCTATTCTTAGTTCTCAGGTCTTTACAAAGCCCAGGGCTCGCCCAGAGGTCCCTGCTCCTCATAGTGACAGAAGCTGCAAGCTCAGTCACCATTTGCTCAGTAGCTCACTTGCTACCATTCAGGTTAGGAGTCTGAAGAGGAGGCCTGAAGGCTTCCTGGACACAGGCTGACTGCAAGTTAGCACCTAAGGGAGGACAGAGCCTCACGTGCTCCGCACGGTAGCCTTGGCGTCCTAGGTAGATCCGACTGAAACTCCCTGAACCATACCCCCCCAGAAACCCCTCCCCTGCCCTTACGCCCTAGGTGCATACCCGAATCTCCAAGATGGCTGATCTCCCAGAACAAAAATGCAAAAGCCATGAAGATAATTAAGCACATTGCTAAGAAAAATGGAAAATCGGTGCCAGTGTCTCTGCGGGTGAGTTGAGGCTTTGGGTGTCAGTTGGGGGTAGTGACAGAAGGGTACAGAAAATATGCCGTGTGTGCCAGAGAGGCGTGGGGCCCACCCCTGGCATTTTGGCCTCTCTGTAGGAAAATACAATAGAATATTTCATATATAAGATTTGTGCTTCTTGGGAGAATAAACAGATGGCAAACATCAGACTCAAAAATAAACCAGATTTTTTTTTGAAAAATAGTCAGTGAAGAGCTGTTTCTATCTCGTGCAACTCAAGGTCTTGCTGGTCGCTCTGCCTCAGGGGTTTGTGCTGTTTCCTGCACGCCCAGCTTCCCAGGGCAGGCTCTAGGTCCACACAGAAGGGTTCAGAACACAAATAATTTCATAGAATTATAAGCATTGGGGACATAGCCATGTGGTGTGTGCTTCACATTTTGCCTATAGTCGATTTCATCAGTCTGAACTCAAACCTTTTCATCTGATGGGACCAAAAAGGAGAAATGGATTGTATTTTAAAACGCTTGTCAAGGGTTGCTCTGTAGCTCAGGTGATAGAGTGCTTGCCTAGCACACATGAAGCCCTGGGTTCGATTCCCAGAAAGGCACGAAAGCTTTGCGTGTGCATGCCTAAAACTCCAGCACTTCGGAGGCCGTGGAGGCAGGAGGCTCAGCAGTTGAAGTCATCTTTGGCTACACAGTGAGTTCAAGGCCAGCCTAGGCAGAAACTGTTTCAAAAGAAAATAAATAAAAAGAAAATGATGTCAAGATGTAATTTCTGAATGAGAATGCAGCATAGGTTAGGTTAACAATATGATTTGACATTTTTACATGATTTTGATACGACAGACTCAGAGACCCTGTGTGTGTGTGTGTGTGTGTGTGAAGGGTAGAGATGAGGTGGAGAGGGGTTAGACCTGAAGTTGATGTCAGTGATCATCATTGCTCACTCCTCTACCTTACTCCTTGAGGCAAGGTCACTCAATCAAACCCAGAGCACACTGAGAAGGCCAGTCTTGTTAGCCAACTTGCTCTGGGAATCACAGGCCTGCGACCACACCCACCCAGCACATGTATGTGTTCTGGGGATCTGAACTCCAGTCCTCTTGCTTGTATGGAAAATCCTTTAACTACTGGGCCATCTCCTCAGCCTCCCAGTGCTTTATTCCTACTGAGCTCCAAGTGATGCTGGTGCTGGTCTCAGTGCCAAGGTCTCAGACCTGAGTTTCCTTCCTATTCATCCAGATGGGCCACTCAGAACCACAGAGCTGGGTCTCTCCGTGGTACCCCAGTGTACCTCACAAATCACATGCTGTGAGCAACCTAACTGCTCCATAATCTGGGTCCTCTTCTATACAATGTAGTGAAAAACAGACCCTAACTTCTAGGGTAAAAATGAAATAAGACAGTGTGCTCCATGGAGTCCATGATGGACACTCAGTATTAAGTGAAGCTGCTGCTCTCTTTAGGACCCAGAGGCCCCTTCTAACAGAAAACACCCTTCTTGTTCTCCTTAGAGCCTGAGAGCAGATGAGAATGCTGGCGAGAAACTGAACCCTTCATTCCTTGACTTGATCAGAACCCCTCAGATAAGGAAACATACTTTGATCTTGATGTACAATTGGTAAGACGTCCCTTTGCTCTGACTTAAAATCGCTCCACATTCATACGATGACGGTCACCCATGTAAATCCCTCCATGCCCATATGATGATGGTCACCCAAATAAATCCCTCCACACTCCTACGATGATGGTTACCCACATAAGTCCCTCCACACTCATACAATGACGGTCACCCACATAAATCTCTCCACACTCATACGATGACAGTCACCCATGTAAATCCCTCTGCACTCATACGATGATGGCCACCCACATGAATCTCTCCACACTCATACAATGATGGTCACCCATGTAAATCCCTCCAGACTCCTACAATGACGGTCACCCACATAAATCTCTCCACACTCATACAATGATGGTCACCCACATAAGTCCCTCCACACTCCTACAATGACGGTCACCCACATGAATCTCTCCACACTCATACAATGATGGTCACCCATATAAATCCCTCCACATTCCTACGATGATGGTCACCCACATAAATC
>LOJH01056000.1:6158-17936 GCA_001685095.1 Ellobius talpinus | reverse complement strand
CATGTCCATCTTGGAGAAGAGAGCCATGCGTCTGCCTGACTCGGCTTTCTTTCTTCCATAATTTTGTTCTGTCTATTTCACCCATCTAAGGGTTGGCCTATCAAAAGGCCAAGGCAGTTTCTTTATTAATTAATGAAAATAACATATAAGACAAATGACCCTCCTTCATCAGGAGTGAGTGAACGGGAAGCCAGCCCTTATTTAAATGCTCTGACTCTAATGTTCCTGTCCACCAGGTACGGAGGCAGCTGCAGGGTTCTGCTATAATAATGCTAATGTCATTTCCGAATGTCACTGCTCTGTGTCAGGAACTATTCTGAGCACTGGCTCCTGTGGAATTTGGAAATGCCTACATGCCAGCCATCTCCAGAGATGCCATGTGTTCTGGATTGATCAGGGGCCAAGGGGTAGACTGATCACTTCGCCTTCCCAAGCTTCCTCTCATGGAGCCTGGAGGGCCCCTGACTCATGGGTACATGGAGGCCACAGGGAAGCCCAACTCTATACTTGAAGGACCTACACAGCTTCCCCCATCATCCCACTGAAGGCTCTTTTGGGGGACCTGCCCACCTAGGGGGTTCACTATTCATAGGGGAGGCCTAGTCTGTCCCCAGAGGTGGTCCTAAGGGAATACAACTATCCTGAAGCTTCAACTTCCTGAACTGGCTTTCTAGACATGGGGACTTACCTGACAGGGCAACTAAGCTCAGAGTCACTATAGCTCCAGGGCAGAGTTACTAAACAATACACTTAAGGGACAGATAGATGCCTTGCCCTATCCCAGGTAGGTTGGGCTGGGTTCACGGGGACAGGGTAAGGCAGCTTTGCTGGTCTTTTCAGAGACGTCTATGACCCAAAAGCCCCTCAGTCCTCAGAGGCCCATGGGTGCCATCCGCATGGGCATTCAGACTTGGGATAGCAATCAGGGGGTGGGTGGGGGATCACAGCAGAACTGACTATTTGGGACATGAGGAAGAGGGGTCCCTCTCCCAGACAAAGTTGGACCCAAGCCTCTGCCGAGCAAGCTCTGCCAGGCTCTCAATCAGGTTTGGGGTTTCATCTCTTTTTGGGTAAATAAATCCACTTTTAATAAAACTCTGAGCTTTTAATACAAGTGCAGACAGAAGGCCTGGAAACGTTATGAGAAGGAATTAACAAGGAGGTATGGGGGCTCTGGGGAGCCCACGGCTCTTGTTTCAGAGTCTCGGTGATTATATTTTCAATATACTGCAACTTATTTCCAAAGACGAGGAATGGGGAGGAAGCAGTGTGCCAGCACAGAGCTGGGCCTCCCGAGGATGAGTCCACGCCTACAGTTTGTGGCTCTGTGGGAGGCGAAGTCCCTGGGGGCACGACAAGGAGGGTGAGTGGGAGCTCCTGCTCCAGCTAGAGGGCTGAAGATAGGCCCCTGCTGAGTGATTCTTCCCTTCCCCAGGCACTCAGGTTGTGAGGAGGAGAAGGTGACCTTCTGGGAAGCAAGGTGACAGGTGACAGGCTTGCTAGGTTCTGACTCCTTGTGACAAGAAGAGAAGCAGAGGTGGTTAAGGGTTTGAGTCCTGTAACTTTAGATATCCTACGTCTTGGTTTTCCATCTATAAAATGAGTATAAGAGGCTCCACTGTCCAGCAACGGATCTGTATATTCACACATATGAGCATGCACATGCACACACACACACACACAGAGGAAATATAAATGACACTATAAATTTGGCCCTAGAGAGCTGCTGTGAATACCTAATGAAACCCTGGGTACCTTGCCTGGGACTATGCATACATTTGCAAACCATTCCAGCTAGTTTGGACCTGTGACATTTCACATGTTAAGTTCTACTCTCTAGCTAAGGAGTTTTCTCTACATTTGAACAGGTGGCACCCCACGAGGAAGAGCCAGTGAAGTGAGCATCTCCTGGGTACCAACCATGTGCCAGGCATGATGGGTATGCAGAGATTCTCCTGACCCCTCCCCCACAAAGGAGGACATATTCCTGTAGCTTTTAGGAATTTGCTTAAGCTCACTGGGCGTGATGGGTAGGCAGAGTGTTGGTAACTGGGAAGAGGAAGGTTAAACTTGGAACGAGACGCCCGCTCTAGCAGAGATTGGAGGACCAGGACTCTGACTGGTGGGCAGGAAGTGGGGCATGAGCTAGGACTTCACTAGAAGGAACCAGGTCTCTACCCTCTGTGGCCTGTCCCCAGGGAAGTGGCTGCAGCGGGGACCAGACTGGACAGGTGCTGGGTCTCAGAGACCACTACCAATCTCATTCTTTGCAAGCTTAGCTGGGACACCCCAGCCCCCATTTCTCTGACACGATTAAGGACTGGAAAGGTGACATGCAGTTTGCTTTGGAGGTGTGAGGAGGGGAGTTAACTGGGGTGGGGGCTGGCTGGTGGGGACAGCTAGGGACTTCCGACGAGAGCTGCCACAGCAGATTCTGAGGCAGAAAATCCTATTTCTCAGTCCTTAATTCCAGTCAATTCCAGTCAAAGAGCTGATAGGCATCGCCGGCAGTAATTTGTGCAGTCTATCCGCTCTTTTCACCTTCTGTCGGCCCCTCACTGATGGGCAGGCTGACATGCTGCTGTTCGAGTGAGGAAATTAAAATTTGATGCAATAATCCCAAATAAGAAGGATTTTATTAGGTAATATATACACTTTAGATGAAGCTTGCTAGCCCGATACACTGATAGAGGGAGGCATACATGCTGGGAACCACAGATAAAGAGGGAGAGCTGGGAGGGTGGGGCAGGGTCTTGACATGGCCCCAGGAAGCAGCAGAGATAGTGCTGGGCATAAGGGATGCCTGGGTTCTCCAGTCTGGGATAATGAACAGGCCATGCTGCATCCCAGCCCCGGCCCAGCGAAGGAATTGAGTGTGTTGAAATCAGCTCGTCACACTAAAGGGACACGGAGATCCAGATCAAGGCTTGGAAACTGATTAGCAGCCTGGAGACATCGGGCCTGGAGCATGTGGGAACTGGCTTGGAGGAGAAAGGCTCTAGGGGATGGGAAATCCGGGGTTCCTCTTCCAGCGAAGAACTAAGAGAAGCAGATCCATGCAAACGCTATGGGGCTGGTCAATGCCCAAAGAGGCTGGAACCCAGCTCACTGCTTGGTCTGTCTTCCTCTACTGGGCCACAACCCTTGTGAAAGATACTTATCATGCCCTTCCAGTGTGGGTGTGTTTGCTCCCCCAAACTGGCAGGCAATGGGCAACACAACCACAAAAAGAAATGTTAAGATCTCTGAGATAAAGAAGACAATCACATGACAAGCAGCAGAGGGACAGTGGGTATGAAGGAAGACACACATCTGGTCTGCTCCACGGAATCCTCTAGAAAAGAAGGGCATAGCTTACTTAGCCCAGGGCCCTACATACAGGACACCTAATAAATACCTGGGGGATGGATCTGAGGCTGAAGGAGTGAGTGAGTGCACGCAGGGGCAGAGGAAAACTCTTATATCTGACATAGACACCTGTGTAAGCTATGAAGGCATTGCCATGGGGACTCAGAAGAGGCTTGGGTCAAAGACACAGTCTTGTGACTATTTCACGAAGCAAGGGCTAAATACCTCATTCTCATGGCTTAATGGACACAAGGAGTCATCAGCCACCCCAGTTTGATGTCTGTGAGAATGAGTTCTTCCAGGAAACCCCTGTCCTGCCCCATTTCCCAGGGTATGTGTAGACAGCAGTGTGGCTTCTCAGGGTTCCTCTGGGGACCCAGCCAATGTGGTGCCAGTATGCGCCAATCAAGTTGGCTTTAAGCATACTCCCCACACCCTCTCTTGGACACAGTGTGAGGGGAGACCTGAGAGTATCCCAAGCCAATGTTCCAGAGACAGGATCTGGATCACTCAGCCTATGCTCCTATACGAACATTACAGGAGAGATGGGATTGACTGGTAAATTATGTAGCTTAGAAGTCAGCTGGATTGCAGTGGAGAGGGGTGTCTCACTCTGAGACGAGTGAGAGACACGCCAGGGAGAGGGGAGCTGGGAACTGAAGGTCAGGGGTCTCTGTGTTGGTAACGAGAGTAAATAAAAGGGTGAGCTGAGTGGCAGGACAAGAGGGCTGAGATAACCAGACCCTGAGTTTATTCATCATTCATTCATTCATTCATTCATTCATTCATTCCATAGATGCTTCTCAAATCCTACTACACCACATCCAAAGACCATCTCTGCTGGACCTTGATACCAGGAAAGCATGGCAGCAGATGCTTTCAAGCTCTGAACACTCAGAATGAGAAGCCCAGAGCTAGAGACAGGTGGCAGGCCTGGAACTGTCTGAAGATGGCAGTCAGATCTGGCCTAAGGCTGAGACGCAGGACTGGCAATGCTGGGTTTGGTAGCAGAAAGGAAGGAGAAGTCCCTGGATACGGGTGGACTGAGCACATGCAGCATGGACTTCAAAAGCTGGCACCCTGATATACCTAGAAAGCCGAGAACAGGAGTAGTGAGCCTGAGATGACACCGTCTATTCTCTGAGCAGCTCCAGACACCCATAGCAGCAAGAGGATAAGCATCTTGCTAGCAACTCTTCATTCCTATTTGGTTCCCCAAAGCAAGTGACCAAACGCCAGCTCCACACCTTTGGTGCCAAGGATGCCTGAAGTTAGAACAACCATAGCACCCAAACAGGGCCAGCTACCCTGGCTGTACTGGCTTAGGAACTCTGTTCATATCTATCCCTCCCCATGTTTGGGGCTTTGAGTAGTGCAGGGGGTAGGGTAAGGCTCTGAGTATCTCCAGTCTCCAAGGGTCCCCCTCACTTTCCCTTTGAGCTAAGCCCTTCCTTTCTTTTCACAAACACTCCCCCAAGATGCATGTTGAAGCGTCTGTCTGGGGATGCAACTCACTGTCCTTCATCAGCCCACAGCAAGCATTCCCCTCCAGTCTGCGGAAGAACGAGGTTGCTACCACAGCAGTGACAATCACCCATATTTTAGCCAGGGCTCCAGCCAGGCCCCTGTGGAGTGACCATGGCCTATTTGTGTCCTGAGACCTTCACTGGATCAGGGACAGCTGTTTAGTCCCAGAGAAACAAAAGGATAGGTCTGTGACATAAATACAAAATCAGACGTCTCCCCTGAAACCTGACCTTGAGGACCCCCAAAGAAGGAGTCATTATGGAGGACAGATGGCTCCATGAGAATAGATTGGACTCGAGAGAGGAGCCTCACAATAGAAGGAAGCTGTCATTGTGTGTGGTGCTCATGGCCAAGGGGTGCAGCAGGTTTGAGGAGAACATGACCAAGCAACAAGGAGGTCTGGCTGAGCCTAGATCCACATCCACCCCCAGCACAGGCCGGGGTGCTCATGGGTATCACTGCTCATGAATCAGTTCCCCTATGGTCAGTCATACATAGCTCTTTGTTCCACAGTACCGTCTGGGGAGCATCAAGATGGAAGATAGTATAATGTACAAAGTACCTGGGGTCTCCACTGTCCCTCATAGGGACTAGAGGCAGGGAAAGGCCACCACTGGGGCTGCGGGCAGGGCTTACCGGAGGAGAATGCTCATAGATGTTGGTGCTGTAGGGCAGGTTGATGAAGACGGGGTCCATGTCCTGCACATCCGTAATGATGATGGCCAGGTTGGCTAATGTAGACAGGGGTCTGGTCTTGTCTTGATCCTTGGAAGACACAGAGAGAAAAAGAGCAAGAGTACACAGTGTTGGGTTAGAAGGGTGCTGTGAATACACGTGCATACATGCATAGGGTATTGGTGTGTGACCCCTGTATTTACAAATATACACATAAACTCTACACTCCTACAGGGAGTCTCAAAAGCACTAAGGCTCTTTGGCCATCCCTGAGATGTTCAAGAAAATGGAAACAGGACATCCTGGAGAGCGGCTGGTGTTATATCAGGGCTTGAGCTGAGGCTGATCTGTTGATTGCAGGGCCGTTGGTTTAGGACTAGTTCTCCTGAAAGCCAGGTGGGTGGGGCCACTAGCTTGGATAGGAATGGTGCTGTTCTTAGCACCTTTGTCCTGTTCATCCAGGGCCAATGGCCGCCATCTCAGGACAAAGGACACTAAGATGAGGCCCCTCACCTACAGGAAAGGTTCCTCTGACTCTGCTAGGCATTTGCCAGGCAGTAACTTTTCCATTCAAACCAGCAGGGGGAGCTCCAGAGCTCGTACCGTCTGGGGGCCTCTTGGAAGTAGTGCTGAGAGAAATCATCAGGAAGGCCATGCACGACCCTGGGGACAGGGCAGGCAATATTAAGCCACTATTCTCAGAAACCTGGTCCTATAAAGCCCACTAAGAAAGGAACACTAAAGCCTGTGATCTAAGACCTTAAATATTCAGCAGACTGAGGTCTGTGTAACATCCCAGCACAACCAGCTAGAAGGCCCAGTGATAACAAGGACAGTCATGTCTGCCCGCTTAGTCCTCACCCCACTCACTCATGTGCCCTGCCTATGTGTCACATGTTAGGCTTTTAGATGGACACACACAGAGAAAAAGAGACAGAGAGAGAAACAACACACACACAGAGACAGAGAGACAGAGAGAGACAGAGAGACAGAGAGAGACAGAGAGGGATTTGTCCACAGTCACACTGCTAAGGAACACAAGTCATTTCATTTAGAAGCATCTGCCTTTAGCAGCCTTGATTTGGGGTGCCACATCAGCCAGTCTCCAGCTTGCAAGACAAACACCCATAGCACTTTTGAGAAATGAATGGCTCCAGGGAATGACCCCAGTGGCTCTTGGGCTAAGGAATTCTGCTGGAACTTGAGGACTAACTGCCTCTTTCCAGTTAACTCAGCCTTGGTTTCACTGGGGCACTCCTCACATTACACGAAGCAAGCCTCACACTGGCCTCTGCCCTCCACAGATGGTGCTGTGGATCCTATGGGGGTAAGACTGTCCCTGGTTGACCCTCATAGACCCCAGGGACAGTCAAGGAGGGCAGAGAACTGCCGAGGATGGGAGAGATGAGAGCCATGTATATACACACACACATACACACACACACACACACACACACACACACACACGAAGCACCAAGTATGGGGTGGGGTGCACAGTATCTAGCCAGAGGCCTGAAAGACCACATAGCATGAAGGAGAGTCCCCGGGAGGACTGATCTCTCGGGTAGGAGATACTGGTGGTTTTGGCTTGTTACTACCAGATTTTTACCAGGTACCAGGTAGCCAGCCTGGTACTTGATTTCCTTATCCCGCCCTTGTAGCTACATCCTGTTCTTTCTGTAGTTGTGTTAATGTAAACCATGCTGGACTCTATGACAGGGAAGGAGGGATAGATGAAGTTATATCTGGCTGGCAGGTCAATGCCTGGCTCCTAGAAATGGCCCTGGGATCCGTGACTCTCTTCTCTTCTGCTGGGACACATGCAGAACCACCATGCTGGGGAAGTGCCCAGTAGCCAATGGCTGTTCACCAACCCCAGGAACTCCTGGTAACAGCTTGTCCAGTGGGAGGCTATATCATCCAGGAAGTCCTGGCCCAGCTCAGGGCCCAACTGTTGGTAGATTATCAGCAATCTTGCTGTATTTATCCTCCCAGTATAAGCCTGGCCTCTGGATGGACCTGGCTACCCACACTCCTGTTCATGATCTGGTCTAATCCTACATCCCAAAGCCATTTGTGTGCTGGGTAGAGATTGTCCCACAGGACAGATTCATGGGGAAAGGGAGCAGGCACCTGCATGCTTGCGGGCCCAGGTGTGTACACCGGATGGGGTGATGGGGAAGGAGGAGCACAGATGCTGCTAGTGGGTGTGCCCCCAAAGGGGACCCCAGACTTACAAGTCTCCTCCACTCCCAAGTCATTTTATTTTTTATTTAGACCTCTTCCTAGGAAACTAATATGTAATTAGGAGAGAAAATAGAAATTCTTGGCAGGGACCTCCCAGAGAATCAGGCAAGAAGTTGGCTTTTTCCTGGCTCTAGGAGTCTCTTCAAGTCTTAGCCAAGACTGAGGGAAAAGTTCTATCTTTCAAAACTCAACCTAGGCCAGATACAGGGAACTGGGATGTCAGCTGCCATGTGGAGTCTGGGGTTGGCTGTTTACCCTGCAGCCACATGGTATTAAAGCCAAGGGTCCCCTCTGAAGGCTCACAGAGCTAGAGCAGGTGCCCTCTCTGCATCAGTAGGGAGCCTTGTCTGGGTGCCCTCTTAAGAGCAGTAGGGGGCAAGACTTGGTGCTATGGGTGAGGCCAGGGGACCATGGAGGAAGAAACGGTTCCGTAACTTCTTTGCTCTTAGCCTGAGCTCTGTAAACAGATCCAAATGACAATGGAGTGTTGGGGGTCACTTCTAGCTTTGCAGACCACTGAAAAGGCAGTTGTGCTCCCAGGGGGTCACTGGAATGAAGGCACACAGGGCTAGGAGCCTGCTTAAGGTATGGCTGACTTAGTCCGCAGCCCCTAACAATAGCTAGCATCAAAGGCCCAGGTGCATGCTGGGGACTCAGACTCCTGGCCATGGAGCATGGCAGCCAGAGCCCAAAGTCAGACATGGCTTTGGATTCCCATTTCCCCTCTCTTAATCAACTGTGGGAATCTCAATGTTGTCATCCACAAAATGGGCTGAACTCTCCTCCTTTGTCCTGAACTGACTCATCTTGCAATTCCCTGGGACTTGGCAGGAGGCTTGGTACAGTAGGCATTCCTTGGTGGGGACACATTACCACATTATGGGGTTTTGGTCAGAGGTCTGGACTGCTCTGCCCTTGCTTGTTGGGTAGAGTAGGGGCACATCTGTGTTGACAACCCTGATCTATTTCCCAGAGGCACCTGCACTGACTGTCCTAAGGAGGTATCTGTAGGATGGGCATCTCAACCATACTCATGAGGTAGGGAATGTCTGAAGGTTAATGGAAAGTCTATTTGGGCTCTGAGGACAAGGACAAGAACACGGTGGCACCACCTGCTTACTATTGCCACCATCACCAGTTCTTTACTATAAATCCTCGAGGGGCATGGAGCTAAATCAAGTCTCCTTGGAATACCCTGTTTCCTTCTAGATGAGAAGAAGCAGATGGTAGGCACTGGAGGCCCAGGGCGGTGACTCACCGTGGCGTTGACTGTGAGCTGGTATGCCTGCGTGACCTCGTAGTCCAGCTCCCGGATCACGGTGACGATGCCTCGGGCACTGTCGATGGCAAAGAACTGAGATGGGGGCTGGAAGGAGTAGAGGACACTGCCGCCGGCACCCAGGTCAGGATCGGTGGCGTTGACAATGAAGATGGGCGTCCCCACTGGTGTGTTCTGGGTGAGAGCAAAGTAAATAAGAGGTTGAGTCTCACTTCACCGGAAGCAGCTGCTACCATCAGCCGCCATTCCTGCAGTCCGCAAAGGCCATTAACCACGCCCCTGCAGCCAACCAAACCCAGCCTGTCATTTCCATTCTAAGCGGTTCGGAGGAATGTAAAATGCATGATTTTCCCCCCCATTTTTATGGCCTCCTGGTGGCTGTAAGAGCACTGGGCTCCAAAGACGGCCTGCTTATCCCAGAGTCCTGGAAGAGGGGCCTTTCGGTCCCCGAACCCATTTCTTGGTGGATCTGCTTTCTTCGACCAGAGCCCCTTGGCTGCCCAAGCTGCAGCAGATTGCCCTGGAGGGTGACTAGAAACCTGCCTGTGGGAATCTGCCAAGGGCAAGCAAGATTGGGAGGTATGTACCTGGATTGGGGGGGGGCTTGGAGGCTCCAAGGGGAGGGGCCTCCCCTGCCACCCTGTCAGTTGAGTATCTGTAGGTTGCCTAGCTGGCGCTGGCTCCGAGGAACATCTCAGGATGTTGTAACTCTTGTTCTACCATTCATGTAAGCCCTTGTCCCTTTTTGACTCAGGGTGGCAACGGGTGAAGGCCACTTCCTCATGAGGCTGGGACGGGGCTTCCACATTCCTCGAGAAGGCTGTATACTGTCGCGGTTTATATGCCCTGTAACTCACCACCCTGGTCTGTATACCTCAGCCAGTTCTCACCCTCCCTCGCAGCCTGCAGTTCCATTGGCCTCGGAGGGTGTCTGGCACGCAGACTAGTCAGTGAACAGCCCGGTGAGCACATGGTCAGATCTCAGCAGCACTAAGTGGTTATATTCTGAGTGTCTGCTCTACGGCCTGCCCCGTCCACCCCTGTCTCCACAGTGCCTGCTCATCACTGGCCGCATGGATTTCTCTACACTGTAGAAAGTCTGGACACATTGGAGGAAAGATACTTGAAGGAGGCCCTTTGCAGGGAGGGAAAGGTGAAAACCACCAGTTTTACCTACTTACTGCAGCACTGGTATGGGGCACAGAGGGCAACTGGTCCAAAGCCACACAGCGAGGAGATGGGCGAGCGAGCAAGGCCTTGGGTTCAAGTGCTGCTGATTCCAAGCACGTGATCTCATCCTCTACAACCAAGGCTGCCCTTCAACCACAGCATTGGCTCTTTCAGGCCAACCAGTGCTTCTAGAGAGCCCAGCTACTGAGTTGCTATGGTCCTACCTGAGCTGGCCAATTCTCCTCCATTGATCGCCAAGTATGGAGTTGACAGGACATCCCCCAACACTCTGCTGTTGGGAACAGAAGACTGGCCATGAGAAGCCTCTCTCCTGATCACCATTTGTGGATCCCTAGTACCCTTGGCACAGAACCCCCCACACACAGACTGGCCCTGGATTGCCCTTCATGCATTATTTCCTAGTTGCATGGAGCCATTTGTACTGCTCCAACCCAGCAGCTCCCTCGCACCTCTAGAGGGACCTCTGAATGAGCTTTCTCCTCCACTAGGTCTGCCCTCCCCATCTTGTGTCCCTGAAGCTAATCTGTTGGGAGTACAGTGAACAAGAGGTAGCATTTCTGGCATAGCCAGAACACCGACTGGAATTCCAGCCTCACTGTGTGTCTCTGGGTCAGTCACTTCAGCTCTCTGTTCCTTAATCCCCTTTCTGTATGCTAACGTTAATGCTCTTATTGGGTTATTGGGAAGAGGGCAGACCTACAGCTCGCTAGTATAAACTCTCCAACATCTAAGTGCCTAGAAGGTAGACTTTATGATTGTCCCATCAGATCATCTACTAGAACTGTACAGACAGGGCCGCCTAAGGGCAGGGCAGGGCAGGGCAGGGCAGGGCAGGGAGGTCTCAAGAAATACAGTAAGCATTAAAAAACACTGTGCTGGGCATTCCCTGTCTGCCTTCCCTGCCTCTGTACCACAGGGTAGCCTGCTCTGTGTCCACCACCCTCCAGACCTCAACTCCCTTGCTTGCTGGCTTCCTGATAGACTCAACCAACTGGGAGTGGGGGTAGGGCTGACAGGAGCTCAGAGGGAGGAGGAAAGTCTGAGTACAAGGTCCCACCCCTTTTCCCATGAGCCCCTGCAGTAGGCAGTGCCTCTCTCCATGGGCAGCCCATGGGTGCATCAACAGTCCTTATCTTCCTCCACTCCTGCCTACCTGCATGGATCCTCCACGTTTCTCAAAGATCCCATGTTGAAGATTTGCTCCCTAGCCTGAGGTGCTGCTGGAGGCAGCAGAGCATCTAGGAAGAGGGGCCCTCCTGGAGGAAGTTAGGTACTGCCCCCTCTCCCTCTCTCCTTCTCTCCCTCTCTCCTTTCCCCTCTCCTTCTCCCTGTTTCTTGATCACCATGAAGTGAGCACCTTGCTCAGTCCATCCTTCCCACCATGATAGTCTACATCACTACAGGCCCACAGCAATAGAACCAAGCAGCTATGGGCAGAAACCTCTTAGGCTGTGAACCCCAATACACCATCCCTTCTTTTAAGTCAATTTCTTTCTTCTCTCTCTTCATGT
>LOJH01055997.1:0-11778 GCA_001685095.1 Ellobius talpinus | reverse complement strand
GGAGAAGGGAAAGGGGTGGGAAAAGGACAAAGGGGCGAAGGAAGAGGTAGAAATGTTGGTTTATTGTTTCTTGTGGCAGAAGGAGGTGGGAGACACTAGGAAAGGGCGTGAAACCCGTCTGCCCTAAATAGCCCCTTGTGAACCCCAAGGGGTTCATTTATGTGCGTGTATGTATATTTCTGTGAATGTGTGCTGTGGGGGGGGCGTCCTGTGGAGGCCAGAAGAGGGTGTTGGATTTCCTGGGGCTAGAGTTGTAAAACATTCTGAGCTCCTTGATGTGGGTCCTCTGGAAGAGCAGCAGGTTAATCATGAGACATCTCTCCAGTTCCCCCTTTTTATTTGACCCTAGAGAGCTATCGTCTTTTTTAGGCATCATGTTACCTGGATCTTTGGCACATTTTTTTTGTCCTTGTGTTGAAGTTTGCATCTGGTGGGAAAAGTATTCCTACCGTATTTATATGGTGACCTCCTTAGAGGGTGACTTTCTCCTGATGTGTCTTAGTCAGTTTTGCAATGTTCCCTTTGATTCTGTCTGGACACCAAAGCATAGTCTCCCCATAGCTTGTTTGACTGGAATTAATGAGTTTAGCTCCAGTGTGTTCCAGGTGGGAGATGGAGATGCCAGCCACCTTCAGAGGCCGTGAATGAATGAGAAGATATTAGCCTCTTGGTGGCTGTGACATGGAAAATGAAGTGTGTGAGATACTTACTTTGTGGCTACTCCTACAGAGGGAGGGTGACCCCCACTGGGCTCTGGGTAGCTTCCTCTAGCACTGTGGGTTCTAGCTGCATTATTGGAAAGAGAATCTGGAGGTAGAAGACCCAGCAGTGGGCAGGGGCCTAAAGCATCTGTATCCTAACAGGTCAGCACCATNGAGAGATGGCAGCAGGAAGGGTCAGCACCATGGACCCAGATGGAGAGATGGCAGTGGCCAGTGCAGGCAGCCCCTGTTCTGTGTGTGAGTGGCTGGTCGGGAAAGCTGTAGGTGAGATACCAAAGGAGCTGTGACAGTCTGTGCCACTCCCGTAAGCGTGTCTGCCAGGAACAGGACACTGGCTACAGACAGACACAGTTGCTCTTGATTGACCCACTCCCATAACTACCAACCCCGCAGCCCCCCTCACTGAAAACTATGCATGCCCAGGCAGGACAACAGACAAAGCCAGAGTCTCTCAAAATGTCCTCTGCACACCTTGTGGACATGGCAACAGTGAGAACTGCGGGCTTTCCTCCTTCCCTGCCCATCAGGAATAAATGCATGAACATGATGCGGGAGGGTGGGGTCTTAAAGGGAGCAGCAGGGGCACCTGCCTCTTCATTCCTGGCCATGGCGTATACCACACACAGTAGTCATTGCCTTGATCTAAGAGGGAAAGAGCCCAGATCTGACTCCCAATGGTGGCCTCCTCCATTCTCCTTTGTATCACTGTACTGGGGCCAAGTGAGGACGGTGAGGCCCCTCCCCCACAGCCACTGCAGTGAAATGCTTCTGGAGCCCTAGTGATGGGAATAGGCTAAGGTTTCTGACTCCTACATCTGCCCAAGTCAGATAACTGCTCCCTTCTCAAGACAGCTCCTGGCTATAGTGTCCTCGGGTCACTGGGAGATGATATGTGCTCTAGTTAGCTTTTCTGTTATCATGATAAACACTATGGACCAAAATCATCTTAGGGAGGGAAAGGTTCATTTGATCTTACAGGTCATAGTGTGTCACTGAATGATGCTGAGGCAAGAATCTGGAGCAGAGACCTTAGAGGAACACCTCTTACTTGCGTGCTTGCCTTGGGTTGCTCAGCTACCTTTCTGATACGGCTCAGTCTAACCTGTCTAGGGATAACATTGCCCACAGTGGGCTGGGCCCTGGGCCCACCCACATCAATTACCCATCATAAAAATGACCCCACAGACTTGTCTACAAGCCAATCTGATGGAGACAATTCCTCAGCTGAGATTCCCTCTTCCCAGATGTGTCAGCCTGGAAACTAACTAAAGCTATCTATGACAGTGTTCATCCCTTCCCAAATCAAGGCTACTGGATAGGTCTAACTTCCATGATCCCAATGGGCAGCAAGCCTGCAAAGACTGTGCAACTTTCCAGCAGCTGGTTTGCTGGGACTCTCATTCCCGATCAACTTCTCCTGCAAAAAGGATTTGCCCTCATCTAGACATGGAACCACAGTGACAAAGGACACACATTCTGCTTCTCTTCCTCTGTTGTTGTCCAAAGTCTCTGAATCCTCCATGGTTCTAGTTTCTCTTCTGCTGATGCTGCATTGCCATGGTTACTTATCTCAAACTGTAGCTATACTCTACCTACCCCTTCTTTGCAAAGGTGATTGCTGCGTGGTCCTATTTTCCCATCTCAGCATACTTTACATTGGTTGAAAACCAATGAAGGCATTAATCACTAACAGGAATGCTAGCCCCTCCTCTATTTTTCTTCCCACAGGCTAGTATGGCCTCACTAAGCAAGAGCTATGAAAGCATTTTTCTTCTTTACACACGCATTGATCAAGGAGAATTCTTAATAAGATAATTAGCCTTTGTAAATTGAAGTAGGAGAAAGAAAAATGTGTTTAATTTTTGGTGGCCTCCAGGGAAGCGATCTATCTACTGCTAAAGCTCTTACCCTCTGAAAGTTTGGACCACGGTCTAGAAAACTATGCTCTGCTCCCCAACACTGTCTCTGTGTCATGTTTTCCCCTCGGTCTTCCATTTGACCTTTACCCCCTGACTTCTGCAAGTATATCTGAAATATATACTCCGGAAATATATCTGAGACTTCAGGACATCCAGTGGCCTTGCCAGAACCCCAAGGGGTCTAGAAGCACACTGATCACCGGTCATTCCCATGACTCATGCCCATGTGAATAGGCTGGGATGGAGCATCTCATGCCAAAGACCACGCCTTGCGTTTGAGAAAGCAGCAGAGTCGGGAGAGTCACTCTTTCCTTCCCCTTTCCACCTGAAGCAGGTCACCAAAGCCTTCTTCCCAGAGGTGCCCACCGATGACCAGAAAGAGTATCTTCATCCTCAAAGATATGAAGGCACCAAGACAAACATGAACTAAGTAGCTTTACTTGCTTTCCTCAGGTTGTCATTATACTGAATCCCATTTGTCCGACCATTAAGCTTAAAATAAATATACAAAGAGGCTTATGCTGTCCTGGGGTCTCTGCTGAGGCTTTCCCTCACAGCACTTACCTGACACAATCAGAACCGGTCGTGTGGTTTAATGCAGACAAAGCCTTTTCATTTCACAGTAGCCAGTAGGGAGACAGTAACCCTTGACAAAAAATTGACATTTGTGGAGTTTAGTGATGTAAAATTTCTTTACTTTTCCTTCTAATCCTAGCTCTCACAACCCCTTTGCTCTGATTTGATTTGACTCACATTTATGAAATATACTTGTTACATTCATTATATTTAGTATGACCAGTGTGGTTTTTGGTACCATTCTAGAATCACATTCTCTATAGACAACAATTCTCTGCATGTACAGTGAAGAAAATAACAGACATTCTGGGCATTTATTATTAGCTTGTGGAATTTTTAAAGATTCATTCACTTCTTGATTTATTTTTATTGTATGTGTATAAGTGTTTGCCTGTGTGTGTATGTATGTATGTATGTACCCTGTGCATGCAGCACCCACAGAGGCCAGAAGAGGAAGACAGATCCCCCAGAACTAGAGTTCCAGGTGCTTATGAGCCACCATGTGGGTGCTGAGGACCAAACCCAGGTCCTCTGAAAGATAAGCAGGTGCTCTTAACGACTGAGCCATCTCTCCAGCCCTTAGAATTAACTTGCAATAAATGTGGCTACTGAGATTTCTTAAAAATTAGGAAGCCTTGAATGTCACACTCTAAAAATCTACTTCCTCTCCTGAGTCATAATGACCAACAAGATAAGCTTCCTCAAAGATACAACTGAGAACTTGACTGTGAGAGAATCAATTTTTACAGTAAGATGATTTTCAAATCCTACAGAATGAGATTCAAAATTAAATGAAGAAACGGATGCCTAATCTTTCAGGCAAATGTCCTTGTTTTTTCCTTGTAGAGCTCAGTCTTTGATTATCAATAAAACTGCATATGGGAAGAGATAAGGATATCGATTCCTAAGGTAAACAAAAGATAAATAAACTCAATTACAGGAAATGTATTCTGCCATACCTAGAATGAGATGTGAAGTTCTGTCTTTGTAGGTTGAAGCCATGTTTGTAATAATATTTTGAAAGGTTTACAGGTTCTTCCAGGAGTGAGCACATTTCCTGAGGAACTTATGGTTATTACGGAGAAGACAGCTGTTACTTGTGATTTGTTTTAATTCGGGAATTTTTTTTAATATTTTTATTTATTTTCAGGAATCTTTAAGTGGACAAAAATATTAACAGGTAAGAAACAGCAGGCAATCTGTAAATTAATGAGAAATGGAACAGAAAATACACAAAGGGGGGAATGGCTGGAGAAGCAGCAACAACAACGACAACCACAAATGTAGACGTTCTTGGCAGAATCTGTGCAGGGAAAACAGCATTCTGTTAGACACAGATGGACTAATGCTGGTCTTTGAAAGGCCATGGAGGAATGCTGTTTACTGGATTACTCCTTATCTTGTGCAGCCTGCTTTATTATACAGCCCGGACCATCAGCCCAGTGGTGGCACAGCCCATAGTAGGCTACTCCACCCCCTTTTAATCACTAATCAAGAAAATGTCCCCACGGGCTTGCTTACAAGCAAGGCCAGAGGCATGCTCTTGACTGAGATTCCCTCTCTCAGATGGGTCCAGTGGACAAAATGCTAACACAGCCACCTTGATGGCAACCCAGAGACAGAGAAGCAGAGCTGGAATGAATGATTTACTCTGAGAGGGGACTGCGCTTCCTTGTGTGTACACAGGCCACACACCAAGGCTTAATTGTTTTATGGAAATGACTCGGCTGTACAATTAAGAGCATGACATTTTCTGTTAAGCTTCACGGATTAGGATATGAGCCCAGTGAAAACAGCTCAAGGAAAGGCAGTTCTCAGATAACAGGGGAGAAAGCCCTTTCTCATCATAATTTAACTTTACTTAATTAGGACACAACAGGTTTTGATTCATGCCATATGTTTAGAGTAGGGATATTATTTTCCTAAGCTATTTCTCTCTCTCTTTTTTAAAAAAATATTTATTTATTTATTTATTTAGCCTGCGTGCCTGCTCGCGCGCGCACACACACACCCCAGAAGAGGGCACCAGATCTCACTATAGATGGTTATGAGCCACCATGTGGTTGTTGGGAATTGAACTCAGGACCTCTGTAAGAGCAGCCTGTGTTCCTAACCTCTGAGCCATCTCTCCAGCCCTATTTCTCTCTCTTTTAAAAGTTAAAACCTTTTGAATGATTGATGATTCTTTTCTATGTAGAGTTGTAATAAATTCTTTTCATAAAAAATTAACTTAATAGCCACCAGAGACAGAAACAGAGGAAATGATATTTCTTGGTAAACTCCAGTGGCATCTGCAGTAGGTTTGTAGCACAGTTAAGCATTCTTGAGTGTTATGGCTTTACCTGCCTTCTGTTCCTTAATTCCTCTTTATAGAATTGCCAGTTGTGTGCACGGACTTGACCTCAATCAAACAAAATCCTGAGTTCGAACTCACATGCAAGAGTTCAAATTCTATCTTAGCAGTATATTTTTAATTAAAATATACTTGCTTAGGACAAAATGACAAACTAAATTGAAAATTAAATAAAAAACACGAGGTAATTCTCAGGATAATATATAGTGCTTATTCTGTGAGCTTCCTCGTGGCTGAAGCTTACTTAGACCAACACTACGTAGGAACCATGAGATGCGGAGTACACACTTAAATTCTCTAACCTTAAAGGCAGTAACTTGAACCAGCGTCTCTTCGAGACGTGAATGTCTCCTGTAACTTCCATCGAATGCAAGTGGCTTCCGTACAAAGTACCTTTCTTATTCACTACCAACTACCAACAAAGGCAAGACAACGCTCAGAGTGGCAGTACTGAACCATTTGTCTGATTCAGGGTCCCATTTTAGGAAAAGTGTGTTTAGTTCAACAGTGCTGAGAGACTGTGCCCAGACACAAATGTGCCAGAAGAGAACCATGCACAAAGCAAGCCAGATTACAAAACCACAGTGGGGAACCAGAGGATTGGACCAGCATTTAAGAGCACTGGCTGCTCTTATAGGAAACCCAAGTTCAAAGCCCAGCTTTCACAGTGCAGCTCACAAGTGCCTTTAACGCCAGTTCCAGGGAATCTGACACCCTCTTCTGGCCTCCCTGGGCACTGCATACATGTGGTGCACAGACATGGTTGTAAGCAAGGCACCCACACATCAAGAAAAGAAAATCTTAAAAAAAAATAGAGCCATAGGGCACCATTAAAAAAATCTTGAAAAGTGCACATTATATATTGCAGTTTTCAAAGAAAACATTTATTAAACAAAGCTAGGAGGAATTTTAAAGGTTACTTATTATAATTTATTACATAATAAATCCATATCAACATAGCATTTTATATACATATATAAACGTGTTTCTGCGTAATTGATTTATTTGACAACTTTATCAGCTGGGTTTTATGTTTTTGTGGATCTGCAATTTGTGGGAATGGAGGGAAAATACTTTTGGCTACAATGTTCCATTTCCCTCAAAGTTAAGAAAGCGCATTTATTCTTGGAAGGCCTCGGTATCCCCTCATGCCTCACAGACTGCCTTCTGGTGTTTTCCTTCAGGGGAGCAGAGAAACAGAGACAGTGGGACTCTAGCGTGGTGCTGTATGGTGTCATTGATTGTTTCGACAGACAATTGCATTTCCCTGCTGACGCTAACTGGGGCAACCTTTTAACAAGGGGCAGTAAGCTCTGGTGTGACTAAGTACAATGGAACCAAGGCAGACAAAAAGTCCAGGGGCCTACTTTAGCTATATGCAAAGCTTGGATTTCACACTTCAAAATAAATTAGATGAAAACGTTATCTTCAGGGTCCATGGCACTATCAAAATCAGACTATCACTAAAGGGGAGGGTATGTATGAAAAACTGTAACAAAACTTTTGGTTTATGTTTTTCCTATTAAAAATATGTGTATCTAGCTTTCCATTAAATTTAACAATTTTGCTATTTGGTTGGCAAAATTTTAAGCAAATTAGCATATAAGATTATATAATGGAAGAGCATGTACCAGATTTAGCAAATAAAACAAAGACATGTCTTTTAAAGAATCTTTGAAAATCGAAACGGCCATGAGTCTTCTGTTGGCAGAAATATATAGCAGTCTCTATACATCTATAATACATCAATGTCTACACAAATAGACACAGATATAGGTTGGAAACACAGAGTGATTTGATGGTTAGGTTTTGCTGACTTAGAACAAACTTGAACCATCACAAGAGGTTGGAAATGGGGCCTCAACTGAGAAATTGTCTCCATCAGACTGACCTGTGGGCAAGTCTGTGGGTCATTCTCTTGACCAGTGATTGATATGGGAGGCCCAGATCACTACAGGTAGTTCAGACTGCAGGCAGGTGGTCTCGGGTTATGTAAGAAAACTAGTCATGAAGGCTGTGGAGGGAAAGCCAGTATGCAGCGTGCCTCCTTGGCCTCTGCTTCAGGTTCAGCTTTGAGTTCTTGCCTTGGCTTCTCTCATGACGGACTGCAAGACTCAAGCAAAATGATCTCTCTCCTCCCTGAGTTGCTTTTGTTTCCTCACAGTAACAGAGAAGCAGACTGACAGGCAGGTTGTTTAAGGCCTTCCTGCAACAGTATGAATAGAAAACAAAGAAACACTTCTCAATGCTCATGATTGAAGCTTCCAGGAAAGAGTGAGCTCCAAGGGCAAGACTGGGCTGTGCAGTCTTCTTATGTTCTTCTGTTGTCTTAGTTATGGTTTCTATGGCTGTGAAGAGACACCATGACCACAGCAACTCTTATAAAGGAAAACATTAAATGGGGTGGCTTACAGTTCAGAGGCTTAGTCCATTATCATCATGGGGGAGACATGCCAGCATGAAGGCAGAGACGGTGCTCAAGATGGAGCTGAGAGTCCTACATCTTGGCTTCCAGGCAACAGGAAGTGGTTTGAAAGACTCGGCTTGGCTTGAACATATAAGAGACCTCAAAGCCTGCCTCCACAGTGACACACTTCCTCCATCAAGGCCACACCCACTCCAACAAAGTCACGCCTCCTCAGAGTGCCATTCCCTATGAGCTTATGGGGTCAATTAGAAACAAATTACTACACTTATATAAGCTAAACAATTAAGTTCTCTGTGAAGCCTGGTGATGTGGGCTTGGTCTGTGACCACTGCCTCTAGGAGGAGTGGGCAATTGGTTCTCAGACATGTGTCTATAACTACAGAAGACAAGCAATTTCCTCTGGGAGGGGTCCCAGTTTATCCTTCCTTCCATTCAGCTCTCTTATCTTTCTAAGAAGTCCAGGACCCTGGGGAAGCTTATTTTGTATATATAAAATTTTTAGAACCTCCCCCAGAAACTCCATCAGACACAGCCTCTGGGATCCCTGTGAGCTGATTAGAGGCCAAATTCAATTCTACCACAGTAGCCCCAGCTCCAGAGTCCAAAGAATCAGTGTGAAGCAATTGTCTTTCCTAGCTGGCTTTCTTTACATTTTAAGGGAAATTTTGCTGATTCAATTATGGCCTATGTTCAGAGGCTAGAAAGTGAAATCCTGAGATAGCTAGCTGGCTGGGTCTAACCAGAGCAACTTCTAGTTAAGGTCCAACAGTTTCATTTTAAAGACTAGATTAAGTAGAAGTACCAATGTTCTCCGAATTTACTCTTAAGTACCCTATAGGTTGCTGTCATCCGGGTATCATACTTGAGCGCAAGCCACAGGAAACGGAACAGGTTTCCTCTACTGTCTGAGTGAGGTGGTGGTTCACTTTGCTAAAGTCAAGCTGGTCATCTGGAGGTAGTTTCCAGTCTCCTGTGCAGGGGTGACACTGTTTCCCAGTTTCAGCAGTTGGTTTTCTGATTTTGTTCCCTGGGACACAGAGCGTGCTGACCTTGGTTCTCAGTTTGTGACGCGGTAAATCAAGACGCGGATTCTTTGAGTTATCAGGAAGCCAAGCTGGGCAGCAAATTCAGTCGTAGTGGATGCTGAGAACATGCCGGCCTGTCCACCTCTGCTGGGAGGTACGGCGCATTGTTCACTACAGCTGAAGCAAAGCTCCGGCAGCTGAGCCAACTTGCTGAGGGCTGTAGTTCAGACAGTCCAAGCACAGTGATTCTCCTGGCATGTGAGCTCTTTGTCAGTCATGAAGTCCTTGAAATTGACCACTCCAGGTGCTGGATTTGGCCACTTGATGGGATTGTCAACAAAAAGCCACCCCTGCACTTGGCGCCCATGGGATCCATCATTGATATCTTGCTCTTCGGGCTTAGTCCCGCCCTCTCTGCTTTCTTTCCCCGAGTGCCAAGAGCTGTGCCTCCTTTTCTCTGTGATGGGTGCATGGTACTTGGAGATCTTTCTCTTTGGAGCCGTTTTCCTTTCCAAACTCACTGCTCGTGATGATTCAAGCTTTGTATGAAAATGGCTATGTGAACTTCCCTGAAATCTGGACTGACCAGGGTCCTACACGGACATGAAGGTGCTGGCATGAAAAAGTAATACACATGGAGCAGCATCTACCCACTCAACAATGAACTTACGGCCACCACACCCTTTCCTGAGAGCCAATTCCTCCCAACAAAATGGTGGTAGCAGATCAGAGATTCTTTAGTATTTTGTCAGGATCTAGAGTTCCCTCATCCTCCTTGATCCCCAACTACCTACTCTTAACATTTAAAATAATGCTTCCTCTACATGTATTCGGTTTGTGCAGTGCTCCTGGAGAGCAGAAGAGGGCACCAGAACCCCTGGAACTGGAGTTACAGACAGCTGTGAGTTGGCATGTGGGTGCTGGGAACCAAAACCAGGTCCTCTGTAAGAGCAGCTAGTCCTCTTACCACTGAGCAATCTTTCCAGTCCCCTCTTGGTACTTTTAAATTAACAATATTGACTAATTATAAGGGAATTAAAAGAAATGTTTCTCTTCATTTAATTATAAGAAATAAAGGAAAATATTGTTCTATCATGTACTTTAACTATTAACGAGAACAATTAATCAAGAATTAAAAATAGGCTATTTCCTGAGAACTTTAAGTCATTAAATTTATCAATTTACTTATGGATTAGCAAAAAATTATGAATACTTTTATTAATTAAGCTCTTTGAGTTTGACCCAGTTGTGTCATATGGTTTATTCATTTTAATATGGGGAAATAAAAATATAAAGAAAATGAAAAAAGATGATATGAAGTGAACAGAAATAAAGAATGATAAAGGAAAAAGTCACGCCTCCACTCAGCTAGTGGATGTTTATGGAAGGTGTTTCATATCCTCAGCCACATGCTAGAAGGAAGAAAAAGGAGGAAGAAAGAAAAAAAACAAAAGGAAGGGAAAGCCCCATTTTGACCCAGAAGAGGTCAGGGGTTAAGTGCCATCTGCCACAACTGTGGAACATCAGGTGGTTTATCACTTGAAGGTTGTCACCACCAGCCTGTAACAAGTCCCCACGGCACACCCTTAATCCCTCCTCAAATGCAATAATCCCAGAGATAAAGTCACAATGGCAGCTGCAGAAGTTCACACCAAACCCACACTCAGATAAAGGACATTAGCCAAGACTCAGATGAACCAAGACTGGGAGGGTGAAATTTTGCCCATGGGCTGGCGGTCCACCAAAGTCCAAAGTGCTCCCATACATTTTTCCAGCAAATATTCTGAACTGTGTGGTCATGTCATAAGTTCACAGTTTAATGTACTGAAAAGAATGAATTATAACCACCTCCCCCACACCTTGTGAAATGGCCAGAAAACACAGACGAAAATGCAGAGGCCTGCCCTGTCCTCTGCTCAGAGTACTGGAGAAAGTTTGCTGTAGTTTTCTTGTTGACTTGGCAACTGTATTCAGCCATCTTATTTGGCCTTCAGGCCTTTAAGCTAAAATGAGGGGGAAAATTATAAATGTAGTTCTTCGTGTTTCTTTAAATCCTATTTGCAGTTTATGAAATTATTTTACCAGAATTGCAAGAACCTGGATATGCAAAATGTTGAAAGGCTTTGCTGTATCATGAAACATAGCTTTCTTGATGTCTTAGGGCCAAATGAATTCTGGAGAAAGACAATCTTGGCTCATAATACAAATCAGTTGGCTTGTGAAACCCGTTGGGAAGCTTCTTTTACAGATGCTGCGGTGGTGACTGTTTCAATATGCTGCTACATGTTACAAATTCTGGCGAGAGTTTTAGACACAGCAACTAGTGCTGAAATTCTGCAGTGCGAGATCTCTGTAATGAGCCGGAAATCCAACACCAGGTGTGGTAACACGTACCATGATTCCAGCATTTGGGGGGAAGAAACAAGAACCTGAGTTGGAAGCCAGCCTGAGAGGAGGCACAGGGAGTCCTTCCAAATGTAGCAAAGCCTCCCTCACTTGCCATCGGGTTTACTTTGGGGACTGTAACTTCCAGTAATAAAGTACAGCACAGGTGAAAATGGCGGCAGAAGTCCAGCTGATGTAATTTGGTGTCGGTGTATCTGAGTGTGGTCAGAGTACAGTGAGCTGAACACAGAGAGCAATACATGAAACTCCTAATATAACAGTCCCAGAAAGGCTTTTCACAGGGTTGAATGCTACCAAAGGGAGGTTCACCTATTGTAATGATCTGTTCTGTCTCTTTAAGAGACAAGCC
>LOJH01055996.1:0-11779 GCA_001685095.1 Ellobius talpinus | reverse complement strand
AGGGGAGGAGGTGGAAATTTTTAATATTTAAATAAATTATAAATAAAATAAAACACCAAAAAAATCTCGTTAATTGCATTCTGACCACAGACTTTTGGGGGTCCATTAGGACAAGCTGCCATGTGTTGCATTTGGACTAATACATTCGGAGCCATATTCATTCGCTGACATTATTATTCATGAAGAAGAACAGATAGACTTGAACACGCTTTTGTTGTTGTTTGCAGATGAAGTACCTGTTATTGGAATGGACCTTACATGTAGCAATATGCATTTAATTTATTATGGATCTATAAAATCTACCGCATCCTATTATGGCCACAGCAGAATAGAAATGAAGACAAACTGATTCTGAATCTTGTTCAGAAGTATTTGTATTTTGATGTATCAACAGGATTTGTTTTATATTCATCTCTCAGTGTCAGTGAGTCCTGCATCCTGGGGCAATTAATTGTGGGACAAGTATACTTATAAATCTTGTGCTTGTCCTTATCACAGTATTTCCTGTCACTATTTCCCAAACAATAAAGTATAGCAGCTATTCACATAGTGTTTACATTGTATTAGGTTTGATAATCTAAGGATGGCTTAGAGCTGATGGAAAGTCTACACAGGTCACATGCAAGTAGCTTTTCTGGACTGTATATCATTGAGGAGCCAATGGACCCTCAGCCAACACTGGGAAATGACTACAGAATTTTCATCCGTGTAGCTGAAAGTTTCAGAAGCATTTTCACGACAGGATGTTACACATTTTGAACCCAGGCAGATCAAACAGGATGGATAAACCGTTAGTGAAGAGTGTTAAGACACCTTACTGGGCATGTAGCTCAGTGGTAAAAAACACGCTGAGTGGGTAAGTTGCCTTGGGTTTGATTCCCAGAACCTCAAGCAAAAAGCTTGAAATAACTGCTGATGAGACTCTCTCACATATATTCTTTTATCTCTGCTTAGTTATAGGCAAGGAGTTTTGAGAGCGGGCAGATTCTAAAGTTAGTCTCTGTCCCTGTTTTAGTACGTGATAATTCTGATTATACAGGACACTGCGAGGAGGCTACTTGGTTCTCTGGGTGATGTAAATTCTGAAGTTTAATTGACAAAAAGATGAATTTCTCTTTTATACTTGTGCTCAGCCCTAGCGACCTCAAAGCAAGGAAGGGAAGCTCACTGGAAGCATCATTCTTTGTGCTTGTCTTTGGGTTCATTACCAGAACCTTCCTTGATATTTACACAGTGCTGTAAATATGTTAAGCATTTTTAGGACTTTAACTTATAACAACCAGTTGCTGATGTGCAATGGGCACACTTCATTCTGAGAGCTGCTTCTTGTGGTTCAAAGAGGGCTTGGATTACAGTTTCAGACTGTGGGAGCTGAAAGCCTAGTGGGAGGGGAGGTAGAGTGGGAGCCGCATAATGTAGGTGTCATGCATTTCCCTAAAGATAAATCCTTTAAAACCCCACACGAGTGTTGCTTCCATAAATGGAAAAGTCATGACCATTAAGCATCTTACCCTTAACCAATAAGCCTGTTAACATGCCTTCCATGTTCTTGTTCAGTGAACTAGCATCAGCTCCCTACTTGAGTTGGGCCTTCCGTGCCTCTGGTATCCATCTCATTGCGAGCCTACTGGCCCAGACAGTAACAGGAGCATCCTGTGTTCTGTTTGCTTGTCTGAAAGATGGATGAGTGCTGATGAGAGAAATCATGTTGGATAGGTGAAGTTTGTAAAAAGCCTGGGCAGCCAATGGTAGTCTCCCCTTTCCTCGCTGTTTTTTGAATATAGAATTTTACTGGTACAACAAATTTCCTTCTATGACTTTTACCAACATTTCTGGCTATTTAAGGTGATTTTAAAATGTCTCTCAACCAATAGCCTTTGCAACTATGAGGCATGGTACACTTCCTAAGTTTATCTAAGATTTCAAAAGTAACTGAAACAGAAGTTGCTCTAGCCCATGTTGCCATTCTTTTGCTAAGCAGAACGCTTCATGTATTCAACAAGAATTTACTGACCAGGTCATCATAATTGTTATCATCTTAGGGACACAAGGGTGAGATATTAGCTAAATAGTAAAAACCACAACAGACCAGTCACTGCCCCAGTGAAGCGCCCAGGCTACAATCTTAGAGGATGTGTTCGTTCAAGCACCCAAAACCAAAAAGAAGATGCCAGATCTACTGTCAAAATCTTCTGCTGCTGAAACTGAAATAAACTCTCTCCATCTCCCGTTGTTCAGATCTGCTGCATCCAAAAGAGAGTATATAAATAATACCAGGTCCAGTTGCCACTGTGTCGGTCACCATGTCTATAAAGTCCATTAGCAGGTGGCACCCTGTAGAGGTGCTTATCACCTGCTGGGTTTTACTGTCCTTTGCTTGCCGCACAGGCTTGTGCACTTCTGTTAAGTGCTAAGGCGGCCTTTTCCATTCCTGTATCAGGCCTGAACATGGAGCATATTGGGCTGGGGTGGGGCACCATCCACCACAGAGTTTTTTCTTTTCTGGCATAGTGAAGATGCTTGGTTAGAGGATGTTAGGTTTCGTTTTACCATCAACTCACCACAAATTGAAATCACCTGAGCAGAGAGTCTCAAAAGATGAATTGCCCCAATTACCTTCACTCATGTGGGAAGACGTATAATGGTTACGTTTGGCGTCCTCTGGTAGCAACCAACCCAGATTAAAAACCCAGCATTTCAGAAGGAAGTCTGCTTTTCCTTTCTTGGCCCAGCTTTCCCTTTTGTTGCCCAGTTGATTTGCCCCATGGTTACTGCTGTTGTTGATTCCTTCAGTCAGGCAGAAACAGAGTTTCCACACTTTAATTGTGATAGGGAACAACCGCTCCTCAGGAATCTTCCAGGCTCCTGGCATCAATTTAGGATTACTGGGGTACCTGTTGTGGGATATTTGTACACTGTGTGAGGATATATTGCTGTGATTGGTGTAATAAACAACTGAACAGCCAATAGCTAGGCAGGAGAGGGTAGATAGGGTTGCTGGGGGGAGAGAGAGGAAGAGGAGGAGGATTCTAGGTGGATTATACCAGAGGGGTGCCAGGGAGAAACGTAAGAGGTTTGGCACACAGTACAGAGTAGACATAATAGAGCCATATGAATGTAGATTAGTAAAAGCAGGTTAATTAAAGTTAGAAGAGTTAGTGGGACAAGCCTAAGCTAATGGCCAAGCTTTCATAATTAATAGTAAGTTTCCATGTCATTACTTGGGGGCTGGTGATCCAAAGATAGTTCAATGAGAAAGCTTACTACAGCTGTCCTGCCTTGTGTATAGAGTAACTTCTAGTTGCCGCTTCCTCCTCCACAGTGAGAGATAACTATCCCAGGACTACTCTAAACTGTTGAGGAACCAAGCCTCAAGGGTCCAGTAACTAGCAGATTCTTAGACTCTCCAGGTGTTACTTGGCTACTGTTACTTTTGTAATAATTGCTTAATAACTTCTGATACAAGAACATGCCTGGTCCCTTTACTCTGAGCCTCTCTCTATACAATCAACTGAAACAGGATTTTGAGGTTTCTCTTGCCCAGTAACTGCTCAGAATGAGATAGATCTGAGATTTTCACAAGGTCTCCTAAGGATCAAGCTAGACTCCCTCTAGAATAGGTTCTCAACCTTCCAAATACTGCCACCCAATAATACAACTTCTCATCTTGTTGTGGTCCCCAACCATAAACTATTTTTGTTGCTACATTATAAATGTAACTTTGCCACTCTTATAAATTATAATATAAAAATTAGATATGTGGCTGTTCTTAGGTGACCCCTGTGAAAGGGTCCTTCGACCTTAAAGGGATTGCAGCTCATCCATTAAGAACCACTGCTCTAGAACATTGACACTCATCCTCCATTGGGGATGCCATACCCTGTATAGCACAGAGAGAAGTTCTCTTATAAAAGTAGATGGGCTGTGGGTTCATGCTCTTCTGGATCTGAATAATGAAGTACCAGATGCTCCTTGTCTGTTTATACATGATTATTCCTAGCATTGTGGCAAATAACATTTCACAGCCTTAGATCCTCATCAGGCCTTTAAAGGGTCCAGAGAGTCATAACTAGGTGACTAATCCTGAAAGCTGACAGTGTCTGGGTAACAGGGGATACCAGCTTCTGCTTATTTTTGGTTCTGAGGGGAAAGCGATGTAGTTGGCCAATGTTTTCATTTGCTGAGTATTTCTGGAACTATGGCAGTACACTTCCTTCGTCACCCAGGCTCCCATTGGCATGGATTAAGCGGTACCATTCCTACGGCACAAAACAAAAACAAAAACAAACCACCCCACTGAATAAATTCAGGCACATATATGATCATGTGACCGATGCACAAACCTTTGCTTTCCCAGAAGACTCCACAGGGATAAGAGAGGGGAAGCAGTGATAAGCGAATCCCTCTTTCAGGCCAGGCATAGCTTGTTTGTCCTACATACATTATCTCACTCCATTGACAGGAAGTCATAGGCTGCTTATTCGTCTCAAACAGCTGGTATGGTAGAGCTGGAGACTTACACTGAGAGCTTAGATGTCAAACAAAGTTTACCCCCCCATACAACACAGCTGTGCATCTCAGTGCCTATCCGTGAACCATGTCTATGTAAATACACTTGTGAAATGTCAGGGTACTACAAAGAGAACATGCAGATACTTGTGCTCTTAGGGAGAAAAACAACCTCATTTCAGACATTTACATGAACTTCAGCCTGAGGTTACCCTGATATGGCTGGCTTATTCTTGATTGGCATGTGGAATATCAGTTGTCCAGTAGGCAAATACCAAATGCCTTTTTATCCCTTTCTCTGGTTAGGAGAAAGTCACAGTGGAATTATTTTTCTTCCCAGCTTTGTCTCTGAATGGTCAGATATGTTGTACCTTATTATTAGAGGAGCTGAGAGCAGTCTGGTCCTTTGCTTAGCATGTCATTTGTAGGCACCTGAGCTTTTATACGTTTATTACTGACAGAGATGGGTGTGAAGGATTCTTGTGTCTCACTGCAATGAAACATGTGGGACCTAATGTCCAAAAGTCTGTATTGGTGATGAACCTCTTTAGGGTCTGTTTGCATTTTGAATTTGCTGTCTCTGGGGGTTTTAGGCAGGGGGAAATGTTGCTTTTCATAGAAGGTGAGAAAAGGAATATAATAAAAATAAGCTTTCACAATGACCTTCCTAATGGAAGTCTGACACCAGAATGACTCAGTTGCTGCCATCTCCAGGTGAACATTTTTATGAAGCCTTTTTTCCCTCTCACCTTCCCTACATAATTCTTTTTATTTCCAGTCCACCCTCCCTGCTTGGTTTCTGGCTGGCCGGCCGGCATTCCTAACCGGGACCCAATCAGGATCCAACTTAGCATTTCTGCTTCTGTATTGTGGCTGTACTCACCACACCCACTGGCCAACCCAACTCTGCTCACCAGTGAATCATTTTCTCCTGGTGACACAGCCTTTTCACAGACCGCATATGCTTTCTTTCCAGCCATTTGAAATCTCAAGTTCTCTCCACTTGACTGCGTGCAACCTTACATCAGCCTTTGTTCTCCACTGCAATGGCTTTCTCAGGGACCATCCACAACTCCCATTACTAAGGCTGCTCAATATTTATTTTCTGCAGTATATTCTGTTACTGGGTAGCTGCTCTCTCTCCTTCTCCTCTCTTAGCTCTGGAGCACTGCCAGAACTTTCAAAGCTGTGTATTCTGTGAACACTGCACATGAAAAGAAATTAGTGTCTGTAAAGTGACTCAGTCGGTCCCGCAAAGAGTATACACTGAAGATTCATTCTCAAAACTGGAAAGTTTGGTACTTTTTACCACACACTGTGTAGATGGAGAGAAGAAAGGCAAAGCCAAAGCCTTCAGTCCATACTGTTCATTAAAAGACACCTTTTCCTTCTCAGACTGCCAAGGGCTATTACTAAATATTTGATGATGTCTAGAGAATATCTTTGGGAATGGGGAGATATTTAAGAGTTTCTCTAAGAAAATGCCTTTCAATTTCTTGTGGTTACTGTCAGTTTCTAACTTGGATTCCATCCTTGTAAGGATCACGTGAATACTTTGCAAGCCCTGGTTGGGAAAAGGGCAGCTTCTCCTGACATATTTGAAAATTTAGAAATCAAAATGTTTTAGACCACTTACTGCTTTACATAATCAAGAGCATCAAACTTATACTATTCAAAGATAAATGCTTTATTATTATTTATATTTCTTTTATTTGTTAATTGAATTGTAAAAGGGAGCATATTAAGTATTAATGAAGATATCACAAAATGTGTTAGTTTTGTATTTTTTATACCAAGCATCATGAAGCTATGAAAACAGAAACAGCACACCACACTGTCATTTCATTTTGTCATTGCTATAACTCTTGGTTCCCTCATGCTATCATTTTTACATCCTAGCAGATTCTGAAGTGCACCCAATTTTTTGAATTAGTTACTTCTCACTTCAATGCTTAAGTAGTTCACCCCGGTAAAACAAGACCTAAGAAAGCAGGATCTTAAAGTATCTAAAAGTCTTTCAGGGCAATATTTGGGTAAGATATGGATGGATAATCATGTCATTATAGGGTAACAAATGCAGCAGACTGCATCCTTTTTATTTATGTTATGAACATATTCGGTAAGAGGACCCTCAGGTCTACAGACTCAAAGATGAGATCGCAAAGCTTAAACCATTCCTGATTTGCCCTGTCATCTGAGCTCTAAGTAGTTATGATTATGAATAATCAACTCTGACATCTCTAGTGCTGCTGTAACAGTGTCAGGGACCAGGGAAAATCAAAGACACCTGTGGTGATATTTGTGACTGGAACCTATTAGCATGCTGAAGACAGTAAGAATAATTACAACACAGAAACACTTTTGTGCAACAAAACAGTTCTGTGAGTAGAATTTGATCAAGAGAAGGCTGTGTGGTGGACATTTGGTTGTGAAAATATAAATCTGTACCTAATGATGGCTGAGAACCAGGTTTTCAACCTATTACGTGTGCCATTTAGTGCAGACAGCATATGCCTGTTATTTCTTTTAGCATGAAAAGCAATCGCCATATGTTCAATGGTTATTGAGTTGTAACTAGCAGGTGTGCCTTTGCATAATAATAATGATGACAATAATACCTTCAGCTTCAAATCCTTTTCCATAATAAAGGGGCAACAATGATTATCGGGTATTTAAATATTATAAGCAGCTAGCCTAAATAATTTATAGCCAAGATCAATTTCAACACTTAAGGTTATACTTTATTTCATCATTCAGACAATTATTAAAGAGTTCCATTTTTCTCTATCTGTATTAACTCAATGAGATTTCAATTCATATAGGTGGTTGAATCCTGAATATTGGAGGAAAGTCCTCAAATTTTTCCAAAAACCCTTTTGTGTTATAATGTTCTGTGCTGAAAAGTGGGGGAGAGCCATGCCATTGCTATTTGTTTTCCTTTAGCTATCTGAGTTTGGGACAGGCCCAAGTGACTGTTTCTCCTCCAGGAAAAAAAGTAGAAAGTGGTTCAATTTTCCCTAGTAAAGCTGTCAGCCTTCGTGACATTAAAGTGACCTTACTAACAGTGTGTTATGAATGTATCACTGTCAATATTATTCTTTTGGAAAATAGAGTGTATCCAGAGGTCAAGGGCCAGGAGAGGAAGACGTGGACTGAGAAAATAATGACTATGTTGTTGAGAGAATATTGAAAGCCAGTACTCATTTTCTTCTGGCGCATGCTACTTCATCATTAGCCGGGTACATCCTGTAGATGGTGTCCTTTTTGAAGGAAATGGATGTTAACCTCATTCAGGTAAAGTGTCATGTTGGCATGACATGACAATTTGTATAATTAGTGTCAAGTTCTTTCTATAAGGTGTCAGAGTGACACCACATGCTACTGTGGAAGAACTTTCCAGAATTGATGAGAGGTTTACTTAAATTGTTAAAAATGTAATATCCTAGATGGCACTTAAATCCTGTGGAAGGATCAGGGCAAGAGGTAGGGGTGGGGAAGGAGAGAGAGGCCACAGGGTTATGAGAGGGAGAAGCAGAGGAGAAGGAGGAGAGGAGGACCCGGAAGAGGAGAACAAGAGAACAAGACCAGCTTCCTCTGATTCTTCAGAGAAAGTCCCTTTGTGCATTTCCATGAGGCCCCATGCCTGCTGAAGTGCATGGGAATANGGGCGGAGGGAAGAGCAGCAGGAGGGAGGCTTGGGACACCTAGCTTTGAGAGAAGCATGACACAGGCAAAGTCATCTTTTTCAATAGATGCAGACCCACAGTGACCTCTGTCATTCCGTAATCAGGACTTCATCTGCTATTGATCTTTGATCATTTCCAGGGGCAGATTTATCTTCAAGATGGTTTTGAAGAACAGTTGGGTGGTTCACCTTGCCGTCTGAATAAGGAGAGTCAGGCACCTTTATTGTTCTATCAGGATGTCAGGCAGGTTGGCACAGTCTTATCAGGCTTGGCAATCCCAAGCTAAGAAGAAATCATTTGATCACCAATTGCATGTCCCAGTGTAGCCTTCTTGGGTTTGGGATGTAAGCAGCCTTGAGGGTGTGCTTAGAAGAAAAGAAAGGCTGGGAAATGTTAATTTCTTCAAATACATTTTTTCAAAGGCTAATGGAATTGCAACACGTGGAGGCGTGTTTCACTTGTGTTTGTAAATAGTTCTGTTGAGGGATAGGGGTAAGGAAATGGTTTTTCATTTATTTACATAATTTTTTTTATTAAACCAAATAAGACATCGTACCATTTCCTTCAAATTCAATGTACTTCTAAAACTCAGTTTTGATAATTATGATAAAAAGGGAAGATGTGAGAATATCTAGTCTGATAGACAGACAATCATATTCTCTTTAACGAATACTATGTTGTGACAGAGTATATAACATTCACCTTTTGTCTTTTGATATTTGTACTTTTTATTGCAAGCCATTTGCCGTGAGACAAATCATTATTGGTTTTGAACTCAAATTGATTTAGGCAACTAGATGATATACCTAAACACATGTTTTAGCCCAATCGTGACTTATTTTAATGACTTTCTCATATAATTTGGTTTTGGAAATTGATCTGCCCTTTAAAAATATTATCAAGATTTGAAGTAATTTCACTTGCCTTTTGTTTCTGTCATGCCCACATCTTCTTCAGAGAAAGCCTTCAAACATGCAACTTTTATATAAATCAGGAACTGCTGATCATTGCCTAGACATGGGAACCTAGGCAACCAGACCAAGAATGTGGCTTGGAGAAGAGGCTGAACACAAAGAAGCCCCTAAAAGCCAATGTTGTCATTTTGATTTGGAATCTCTATGAGGAACTGGGGACCGTCTTTGGGCATGGTCAGCCGCATAAGGCATGTAGACTATAGATGTGTCTTTCATGCCTGCTCAGTTGTTTCTTCTTTTGAACTACCTGCCTGCTTCTTTTTTTCTCATGAGGTGGTTATCAGTTCCAATCATGGAAATGAAGTTAAGGAAAGGACTTGCTGGGCTTCCAAATAGGTGTCCAGAGGAGGTTGGCCTCTTCCATCTTCTCATCCGTTCTTGTTCTTATGATGTGACGATAAGCTTACCACAGTGCTCAGTATTGCTGGCACCACTATAAGAGGAGTTGGAAAAGGCAAATCATAACACTCAGTATTGCCAGGATATAAAACAACAGTAATGATCCTGAAATAGATACCCAATTAATAAACTAAAGTAGATTCATTTATTGGCTTCCCTTTTCTCTTGGGGGATATTGTAAACACTGAATGCCCATACTCTTTTGAACTAATGGTGAGATACTGAAAGTAATTTTCCCTGTCTCAAATGGTTATCTATAAAATGGGATCAATTTCTAACAAGTTTCTCTGAAATTTACAGTGCAATTTATTGGGGTATGAGGAAGAATTATTACAATTATTTGGAAGGAGTTTTGTTTAACGTCACTTGGCCCAACATAGTTATGTTGATGGGGCACTATGGTTCGTATTAGCCCTGACCTTCAAGTATCCAATATCAGTGTTCTGGTCTTAAAGAAATAAATTTTCTCCTCTTCATGTGTGTCTCACATTCATAAGGGGAATAAAAACATTGAAAGCTCTTCAGATGGAGCCATTATATCCTTCACGGTGACTTGTTTGTATCTAGAGATGGGCAGTGACTGGACTTACTGGAGAAATGCTTTCTTATTGACTATTTCTTTGAATGAGTGCCAGAAAGCTCTGTCTCTTGCTTTACTCTTTTAACTGATCAATCCAGCCTTCAAGTCTGACTTCAGATCTTCTGGAAGGCCTCTAGACAGCCCCTTCTTGATTCTTCAACTCCAAGGCAACATAGGTGTTGTGATATATTATTTTAAGATATGTTACTATGTTTGTGCTGTAGAATATTTGTATAATGATGCTAAGTGCATGTATTCTATTCTATATGCATTCTTTCATGTTGTAGGGAAAGGAAGTTCTGGAGTAATAACTCAGCAGTTAAGAGCACTTACTGATCTTGCAGAGTTGCATATCGTCCAAGTTTGGTTCCTGCACACACATCTGGTGGACTGTAACTCTAGCTCCATAGGATCTAATGCCCTCTTTTGCCTTTACAGGCACCGACAAGCATGTGGCACACATACAGACTAGCCAGTAAACACACATACACATAAAATAAAAGTAGTATATACTTTTAAGAGATAATCTTTTTCTCCTCTGTGTTTGAAGATGAGAGAAGTACAACTTGTGGGGTTTTAGGATAATATTTTGGATAAGGAAAAAGGAGAGACTAAAGATTGATTAGAATCCTCACTGCTCTTTATTTCCTCCTATTATAGTGAAGTATGGCAGTTCTCTCATAACATGCTGCCAATACCAGTTGATTGATTAGAGTCTGTCTATTATCTGGAACATGTAATACAGCTCCTGGTTATCATTTTCAGCAAGCATTAAAGAGGTAGCATTGCTCTTGACTATAGATGGGAAGCGATGCCATAAATTGCCATACTCTTTGCACATGCATGGGAAGGGAGATTTGAAAATGTTCCGTTTTCCATTTTTAAAGTGAGGTGATTTTTTTTCAAGTATTGGATAAGTGAATTTTTATGTTTCATTTTTAGTTGTTGAATTGCCTACAAAATGCATTTCAGAAGAACCTCACACCTGGAAGTTAGAAAAACAATTGCTCAATCTCAGAGTCTCTTTGAGATTATTATTAAGTTTAACAGTTTGGAATTTTAAATTTTAGATGGCTAGGTTTAACTTGTTTGACTAAGCTGTCATTTAATTTCAGCCTTTTGCTCCTTCCTTTCCCTTCATCTTTGGGAACAAGTACAGAAAACACCTTCCCTTAATGGGAGGAGGGACATTTCCTGCTTTATTTCTCTGTAGTCAACTCAGCATTGCCTGGGGCGGGGGAGATTGCTGCCTTTTTGACTGTGGGAAGCCACAAGTTGAAAACATACCATGGAAAACATACCATCTATGTCTTTCTCCTATTAACCTTGGGAAAGGTGACAGGAAATACATTTCAGGGCTTTGCCTGACAAGAGACTTCCTTGATTTATGTATTTCAATTTGTTTTCATTTTTTATTTCCAAAATAACAATTTGTTCTTTTGAAATCCTTTAATGGATTTATGTCACCCTAGTTTCAGTCTTTGTTATTTCTGCATATAAGTGGTCTAATTTGCATATTTATGTTCAAATATACTGGTATCCTTGTTAGGTTATTATATAACGCTCACCCCATATCATCCAGAAAGTTGCATCTCTCTCTCTCTCTCTCTCTCTCTCTCTCCCTCTCTCTC
>LOJH01055995.1:0-11779 GCA_001685095.1 Ellobius talpinus | reverse complement strand
AGATTGTTGGAGGAATTCTTGTATTGGTGCCTGCCCATCTCTTCCTTCAAATGCCCTCCAGAAGGATGGATCTTCTGGTACATGCTCCGGGCCACTTGTTAGCCAAGGACCTTGCAGACTAAAGGGCTTCCTTACTGGTTGCAGGCTCAGTGGGACAAAGAAACTCCTGCAGCAATTGCCCTCACCACTTTGACCCCAGACCCAGCCCGGAAGCAGGCTGAATTGGGGAATCCTTTGACCCCACAGGTGGAAAGGGTGTGCTGGGGAAGGGAATCTGGGATGAGAAGAGAAAGGCAGCAGGCCGAGCGGGGAGAGAGAAGCCCCCACTGGATGGCCAGAAAGTTTAGGGGGATGCGGTGGTGCCTGAATTCCCCTTTCTGGGGCATCATGCTAGCCGCTGGTCAAGCACTCACTCACCCCTTAGGAAGGACGGATCTTCTGGTACAGGATCTGGGCCACTCTGCTGTATTTTTAATTATGTGAATATGCATGTATCTATGTATGGGTATTTGCTCATGTGAGTTCAGTGCCTCCAGAGACCAGGAGAGGGTGTCAGATTTCCTGGACTTGGAGTTACAGAAAGTTGTGAGCTGCCACTGTGCATGCTGGGAACGGAAATGTTGTCTTCTGCAAGCTAAGTAGGACATGTACTTAGTTGCTGAGCCATTGTGATATGTTTTCCCCAGTCCCAAGAGGTATTATGATCATGTCATTGGATAATAATGAGTTGATAATGAAGAAACTGAATCCCAGATAATGTAACTCAGGTGATGGGTCTAACAAGTCATGGGGCAAACATTTGATCCTCAATCAAGCTACCATTCTGTGCTGCCTTGAGTCCTGATCTGCTTAATTTCACTTCCTCTCATATATCCAGACCTCCTTGTTTAGTTTAGACTTTATCTACCTCACAATAAGGTCTTGTTGTCAAGGCCTACTACCAAATGTCTTAAAAAATAAGTCTAGTAGAAAATCATTTTTCCCTTCAGTTGGAGCAACTTGGTATGACTCTTGTCTTGCTGAAGAAGTCAGAGACTCAGCTATGAATCCGAAACTGACCAATGGCCCTTTTCATAAAGCGTATTACTTCTTACTCAGACAAGACCTTTGCAAAGAGGGCTTTAAAATAAATGCAGTGCAACAGTTCCACATTTGTAAATTACGATTCATATTTTGGTGGACTGAGAGAATCAAAGACTCAGAATGGTGTTTCATTGTAAGAACCATAAGGGAAACGTACTGGAGATGAAGGGTATGATTGTTTCCAACACAGGTCAGAAGAAAGCAGATTGGTATCATTCCCCCATAGTAGTAGAAGGTGACTTCTGAGGAAGCGAACACAGGTGAATAATGAGAAGGGACTCTCTAGCAGAGGGGAGAGTAGAGGGGCAAAGGCGCAGAAGGCATACCTGCCCCATCCAAAGTATTTAACCATGAGGGAGATAGCATCCTTGAAAAACAAGGAGCTGGCCATCTGCTGTGGAAACTCAAGCTTCTTCTAATACTTTCCCCACAATTCCAAAGAATGATTATTTAGAAAAACAAAATCTGCTTGTTAATGCTTACCAGCTGCAAACCTAATTGTTCTATTAGTAACTTCTCTAATTATTGCTCTTTGGTTTTCTTTGTATTCTCTTCTCTTTAAGTGTTGTGTATTTAAAAGGAGCACGTTGATACAACCAATCATGTAAGAAGTGGAAGGTCAATTATTCATATTGGCTTTACATTGTACTGCTTGTTTGTCAGATTTCCTATGTTGCTTAGTGAAGAACCAATTTAGAAGGTTAATGAGAACATTTCTGATTTGTGCTTGACATTACTTTGCTAAATCTGACTATTTATTCATCAAATTTTATGGGTACAATCATAGTATTGCAAAATGTTTGGATTTTAAACATCAGGGGACTTTAAAATATAAGTGTTTAACATTCCTAAGTGTTCCAGTGTGTACACAGCTCTCAGATTTAAAGGTCTAGGAAATTCACAAATAGATATTTCTAATCATGCACCATTGATATAGTGCTAGAATTATTTGACACAGCTGTCTTTCGGTTAACACTTGCCCTTGGATCTTCGTTGTTCTTTATATGTTTGACGCACCTGAAAACTCAGTATAGTCTCAGTAACAGCTGGTGTGGGCATGGAGTGAGAATAATAGCATTTAACAATAATTACTATGAGAGCAGCTTTCATGAGCAAAGGTTGTGCCTCAAGTTAGTAAACCCCCAAGGATTATTAATACTTAGAATTTATTATTCTATTATTAAAGAATAGAAGCATACTCATGTCTGAGAAACCAGCCAAATATTAACAAAATTATTAAAGAAAATAGAGGCGTCAAATCACGTTTTTTTCTTTTGAATTAAAAAAAAGGAAAAGAAAAAATGGACTAATGAGATGGTTCAGTGAGTAAAAGTGCTTGCTGCCAAGCCTAATGACCTGAGTTCAATCCCAGGTACCTACAAGGTAGAAAGAAAATACATTTCTTCAGTGTCATGCTACATATTCAATTGCTCACAGTAAACAAATAAACCTAATAAAAATTAAAGCATACATGACTTTTTATAAAGAATCTACCATTTATAAGCTTTATAAATCTGTTGTTGGAAAAACATTATATAAAATACTATTTAGTTTTCTCAGACATAGGGATCTAATGTCTATGGATGCTTCTATAGAGAATGTACTATTTAGTGGACAGAATGTGTTTAGTGTTTCTTGTAGAGATTTGTGAGTAACAAAAACAGTAAGCAGATAAAGGGTATGGGCTGGCTTCTCTGAAATGAGTTCAGACCATGGACATTTCTGAGGAGCCCCAGCCTTGTCCTTTACAGCAGAAAATCTACATTCTAGGACCAAACAGCAAGTTTGTGAAACAGGTGGGCTATCACTGCATGCCATACTTTATTTTCAGAGGTGTCATCACAACAGCCACAAGGTCACACTAGGCTATTATAATTTAAATTAAATGAACTTAGTTTCCCAGTTGTTCATGGTCTACTATCATGAAAGGATCTCTTTACCTATGATTTGTATAAATCCAATGGGAAACATTCTAAGAAAACAAGATGTATAAATACATGAAACATATTTTGGAATGAAACTTTGAGTTATATTCACACGATCAAGTTGAGTAATTAACTTCTGATAAATATGAAACCACCAAGGATATTTCCCAGTTGAAAATCATTTGTTAATCAACAGATTATTTTTCCAACTGTGTGTGTATTGCCAAGTGTGTTCAATGCTTTAGCTGTGGGAGATGCATGTGTCCTGGAGATCTGCTGCCCTCACACCTAATATTGAGTAACATAACACTGTGAAATTTAGCATATGTCAAGAGAGTGGTGTCAAGGTAAATATTTTAACTTTATTGTTCTTTAGTTGACCCTGTGATAAACACATGAACATTAAAGTACACATGAAAGCTAGCAGATTTGGGGAAGTGAAGAAATATTTACTTATTACCTTCACGGTGACGACGTTTCATGACATGTGTACACGTCCAAACTCATCAGGATGAATGCATCAAGTATATGAAATTTCTTCTGGGTCAGTTGTACCTCAATAAAGTATAAGTATTTTATTATTTTAAAATAGTCTTTCCACAAAAGTAACTAATGTTATTGACAAATATTAAGTTTTATAGAATAGTTCTGAACATGTCAAAATTAAAATCTTTTTAAAATTTCAAGTATTAACAATTTTTTGTTTTATATTTGCCTGGAATGATGGTAAAAAAGTCTAATTTGATATGGAAGATGAGTAAGGAAGTTGTCTTTGTTGATTTTTTATTACATTTTAGCTTTAAGGAATACAGAGTATTAAACTAGTAAATAGTACCTTTGTGGCCTACATAAGTTAGTGAGCCTTTCTAAGGTGCAAACCATCAATGACTGATTAGCTTAAGCCTAGCAACCACACAGCATACAAAGCATAATTTATACTAATTATCTCCTTCCCTCTCTATAGACTTTCCAAAGAAGTACAGCTAAATGCTGCTTAAGCACATGCTATCTACACATTCATAATCTACTACAAACATGAACATGTTACTTCCCTTCAGTGGATTTTTTATTTAAAAATATTTAGTTTTTATTTTCCATACAAACTTCACATCCCCCTCTCTTCCCTTCCACCATCCCCAGTCGTTTCTCCTTTGCACCCTCTCAGCCACTCCTCATAGGGAGTAAGGCCTTCTTTGGGGAGTCAACAAAGTCTGGCATACCCACGACCAAGTCCCTCTCCCCTGTATCAAGGCTGATCAAGGTATCCCACCATAGGGAATGGCCTCCAAAAAACCAGCTCATGCCCCTGGGATAGGTCCTGGTGCCATTGCCAGGTAACCCCCATCAACACATCAAGTCACATAACTGTTACCCACATTCAGAGGGTCTAGTTCAGGTCCATGCAGGCCAGAGTCATTGAGCTCCCACTAGCTCATGTCAATCATGATTTTGACCCCCTTTGTTCCTTTGATCCCTACTCCCTCAGTCACTAATCTGATTAAAGTGGAAGGCCCTTTCAGACACCCTCTCCACTACCATTAGTCACCTTTGTAGATTCTTGAGAATTTCTCTAGTACCAGGTGTCTCCCTAACCCCATAAAATCTCCCTCTATAAAACATTTCTTTCATTGCTCTCCCCTTCTGCCCATTCCCCAACTCAGCCTTCTTGATCCCTCATGTTCCCATCCCCATCCCCTCCCTTCTACCCTTTTCCCTGTTTATCCAGGAGATCTTAACTATTTTCTCTACCTTGGGTCCTCCGTGCCTTCACTGGACATAGTATCTGTAACACATAGTATCTGTAACAGTGCTAAGTGTAAGTTTTAGTCAACAAGGATGTAGGAATGAGAAGAGATGCATTTTTTAATAATAGCAGTGGTTTTTATAGAAAAAGCATGCATCATAAGAACAGTCATTAATTTTAATAAAAGTATGTAAACAGAGAAGAAAGGACAATATTAGTGTGCTAAGTCAACTTTCCATCTAGTGATATTATAAATTTGTTACCATCATCTCATATTTCTGGCCCCCAAAGGGAGTGTCACTATTAGGAGGTGTGGCTTTGTTGAAGTAGGTGTAGCCTTGTAAGAGGATCTGTGGGGGTGGGCTTTAAGGTCTTCTTTGTTCAAACTACACCAAATGTGACACAGTTCACTTCCTGCTGCCTGTGGATAAGGATGTAGAACTCTCAGCTCCTTCTCCAGCACCATATCTGCCTATATGTATCCGTGGTTCCCACCATGATGATAATGGACTAAACTTCGGAGAATGTAAGCTAGTCCCAGGTAAATGTTTTATTTTGTAATAGCTGCCATGATCATGACATCTCCTTACAGCAATAGAAACCCTAACTAAGATAGGGGGTTACTGAATTATAATTTTGCCCAGCCATAATCATCTACAAAGTCATCATAGCAAGTGTAGACAGACTTGGCATGCTTATCTTAGGATCAGTGCTCAATCTGTAGGCAAGGATGGGCAACAGAACTTGGACTGGGGCAGATCAGAGAACAAATGATAGAGACTTACCTTAGGCAATTGTCTAGGTGAAAGAAGACTCCTATGGACTCTTGGAATTTGTAGTTGTTTTATAAACAAAACCATGGGCAATTTTAGCTAATACAAAAGGAAATGTCTCATATACTCATATATTCATATATTTCATAAGCTCATATATATTTCATGAACTGAATGCATGTGTCCTTCTAAAATTCTTAATTCCAAAATATATTCTCTGGTAGGATGGTATTTAAGAATGGGATCTTAGGCAAGTAATTACAGTTAAATTAGTTTATGATGGAATCTGTGTCCTTACAGGACAGTGACAAAAAAGAACCTTATATTTGCTATGTGAGTATGGAAAATTAAGAGGCCTGTATTCAAGCCCAAAGGAGTGTCCCTTACAGACACCAGATCTGCTGAGGCTTTGGCACTGAGATTCCCAGTCTGTAGAATGATGAGAGATAAGCTCTGTTTAAGCCACCCATTCTGGCATGTCCTTTATTCATTCCATGCTAAGACAGTGTCCTTTACTCTCCTTCCACGGTGTCACATGGTGACTAATTTCTGTTCAGCGTTTTCTGCCATTAGTATTCTTCTAAGTATTAGGCTGTTTTTAAGCACAGTTCAGAGCATTGAGAGGAAACGGATATTCTTAACAATGATTTGGGACAGATCATTTGCATTTTATGCACATGTTTTCCTGGAGTTACAAGGAAAACAATAAAGCATGTTATGTGATTTCCTAGAGGTTTGGCTGGGAATATGGGGAAAGTCAGTCTGTTGCTAGAGACAGGTTGCAGAAAATTCCTCAGACATTTTCTTTGGATGACCTTGAAGCACAAACATTAGTCAATCAACAGAAAAGAGGACGAAAAAGAGTCATTTCAGAAAACATTAGATTAGTAATAAAAGAGTTAACCAAATACAAAATCCTTGCCTTATGACATTATACACTTAACTTCTTAAGAGTTTAAAGTTAGTACCTGATCCACTGAGGATAAATGGAGCAAATGTGATGTGGATTTAAAAGAAGATAGTGCTCTCAGGATGCTGCTTGCTTTCCCAGCAAGTTAGGGCATCTATGGTGGAAGTGGCAGCGACTGTGGCTGTGGGAATAGACCAATGGGGACAGAAGTTCTGCAGTAGCATCATGTAGAGAAGTCTTCCAAAAAGAGACATAATCTGATGTTTTGGAGTTACCCATGAAAAAAATAGAACAGAAATAGAATGGGTCATGCCTCTCTTTGGATTTGAAGAAAGAACAAACCGTTACATTTATCAGGTAATTCTAGTTTATCTTCTAAATGTTCCCTGAGGCTGCTAGCTTTCATATGTCTCAAAGGAGGAAATGGGTCTATATGAGATACAGGGTATAACTGTTATTCTGATACTTGGGACCTATGATCCAGAAGCTCCAAATGTCTGTGATAAATGTTATATCATAAACTTTAATATTAAAAGAATAACCCAGACTCTTAAGGAACTGTAGAAGGCCATCATATCTTCTGACAGTAATTTTTGCTCATGGTAAATCAGCTCTTGGTTTGCCACTAGAGCACAAAGTGACTATGCACTCCTGATTGTCTACTATGAACTGAATATTATATGGTCTACTCAACTATAAAATTGAATGTGCATAGCAGCATTCTGAAATAAAAATGGAAATGGTATATAAGAACCTAGGATTGAACTGGCTCAGAAGGAATGAGTAAGCAGTGGTAGTATGTGGCTCAGATTTCCAATATGCCTGCTCTTTCTGCTTTGGTGGGTCTTTCTAACGCATAATTTTGATCATTTGGGTAGTAATCTACAACAAATTAAAGAAGAAGAATAAACTCTTGACTGCTTTATGGATGACTCTGCATGATATGACAGAGTTAACTAGAAGTGGACAGGTATTTCATTGCAGCCCCACTATAAGTTCTAAAAAGGCTAGTGAAGAGAAAGCACACTCATGGGCAGAAATCTTATACAACCCCACTGCCCAAAAGAATTGTAATAGGCTTTCAGATATCAGCCCTAATTATGTGGAATAAGAACTTAAAAAAAAGAAACCAAAAAACAAAAAAAAACTCAGTTCTTATAAAGACACAGACCTAGGCTTCCTGGAACATTCTGTCTCCCATCTAAAAGACAAATTAGACTCCTTAACTGAGATTGTTCTTCAAAAAAATCAAAGTGGATTTTATGTCACCATTATTAAACATGGAGTTCTCTGTATGGCGCTGGAAAAAAAAAACTCATTGCTTTCATGCTGACCAGTCAGAGATAATTTTAAAAAAGTTTGGTATGGTCAAAATGATCTGCATGATACCAAAAAAATGTAAACACAAATCCATCCATAAACCCTTGATTTATAATGCTGTCCTGATTTCAAATTATGCTAGGACAATGGTGGCACGAAGCTTGCAGGAGTAACCAACCATCTCTGATGTGATTGAACTCCTAGTCCACGACATGGAACCCATACCTGGCATTGCTTAGATGACCAATAACATGAAACTAGACAGCCAAGGGACCTAGTGTAAAACCAAATACCACTGTTCTACTAAAAGAACATAACAATAAAGTGACTCCCAATGACTTATAGATTAATGTCTTGCTCAGCCATCATTAGTGAAGCTTCCACTTGCATCAGATAGGGACAAACACAGAGAGTACAACCAGACGCTGTGAGGGCAGTGAGGGTCCATGGGACACTCAGCTCTAAATGGGATATGTCTATCAAATCCTTCCTCCCGGGGTTCAGGGAAACCCACAGAAGAGGAGACTGAAAAGTTTAAGAGTCAAAGGGGTTGGAGGACATCAATAAAATAAGGCACTCTAAATCAGCATGATCAAAATTCATATTACCTCACAGAGACTGAAGCAGAATGCTCAGGGCTAGGACAGTTCTGTACCCAGTTCTCTGTGTACATATTGTGACAACCAGTTTAGTGTTGTTATGGGATTGCTTAGTGTGTGAACCATTCTTGTACCTTCTCTTGGGCTCTTTTACATCTTTTGTCTAATTCTGATGTGTTAGTTTTATTATATATCATATCATATCACATCATATCATCATATCATTATCCCTTACAAGTCTATTTACTTTCCAATGAGATATAGAAAGGCAGTGGATCTGGATGGGAAGGGAGGTGGGCAGAAACTGTGAGGAGAAGAGGTAGAGTAAACCATAATCAGGATATATTAGGAGAAAAAAGCGCATGTTTTCAATAAAAGGAGGAAAAAGAATTACATGAAAAAGTAAAGAAAAATAACCTTAAAATCGAACCCACCAATCAAACAATAAACTCATCAAATATCTTACAGCTGGTGTCAGTCCTTGTCCTGGTGATCCCGGCTGACTACTCTAATTACTGCAGTGGGTGGGCCATTATTTCTTTTGCTTCTAGCCCTCACGATAGGACCATGCTAGCCCAGCTACCTACTTATCTGTGTAAAACAGAGTAAATTCTGCTAAATTGTTAATGGCCGGGAGTTACAATATAAACCGTCTGCCCCTTGATGAATTTGTAATTTGATTCATGCCCATAGAACCAGTTGGGAATGTAACAGGGCCCAGATCTTAGCGCAACTGACACCATGTAGGAAGCACCATTCTGACCTTAAAAGCCATCACATAGGCCCCAGCACTTGCCAAAATGAAAACAGAGACCTAGTCCATCAAGTCCTAGTCTATAGTTCCAGAATTCACAAATGTTCCTAAATGTAATAAACTTGCTTTCTGGCTTCTGTAGTTCTGCTTCTTGCTAACTGTTCAACCAGTTAGCAAGAAAAACCAGATGTGTTTTTTGTACATAAAAGATAAATAACAGTGAGGCTTGAGGCTGCATTATTTGTTCAAGTTCCCTGTGCAGCAGTCAGCCAGCAATACAGACTTTCTATTCAGCTTTAAGAGTGTCCGTGTTGTTCTCTTGCACTTACCTTGCAACAGAATTTCCTGCATTTCAGTTATTCATCCTTCTTTCCTATTGCCTAGTTTCTTGGCATCTATTGTTTTATATTTTTGTAAATCATTTTTATACTTTTCATTTCCTAGAGCATCCTATATAGAATTATGGATTATAAATTCATTTTGTTCTACTAATATTATGCATTTAAATTTCATATGTGCTTTTTCATGCTTTGTAATCCATTTCCTAGGAATTTTAAAAAATATTCTCCACTTTTTTTGTTTATTATTAAATTGTATTTTAATTACAACATTTCACTCTTCTCTTTCCTTCCTCCAAAGCCTCCCATAATCCTCCCAGTTCTTTCAAATTCATGGCCTCTTTTTAAAGAAATTGTTGTTGCATGCATCTATGTGTTTATAAATAAATATATATCCCCAAATATAACCTATTGAGTTCATATAATATTGGTTATATGTATATGTCCTGATTGAAATACATGCCAAGTTACCATTTACTTGAGAATTTGCCTAACTTCTTCTATTTATAAAGCTATGTTTTCTTGAATGTAGAAGTTTGTGCAATTTTTATTTAAATTTCCTTTGAGGCACCCTAAATTTATATATTTACTTGATTGAATCCCATGAAGAAATCACATTCTATATACCTTCTCTATTCTGCTCTTTGGAAAAGATTTTTATTAACTGTGTCTTTGATAGTTTAATAAATGCACAGAACACATTAAAACGTCTAGTTTTCTTGTCTGTGCCTCTAAGCTGGTGGCTTCTGCACAAACATATCAGACCTTCAGTGTAATTTGTAAATATAGCAGAAAGTTCTAGATATTAAGGTAACTTTAGGGAATGCATATAAAACTCATAACTTAAAACTTCAGTGTTTTCCTTCTGACTGAGATACACTAATGATCCTCCAAGCCTTCCATTCCCAGATCATTAAAATGTGTTTTTAGTTATGAAGCTTTAGATCACACATTCCTCTGACAGTGACATCTACAGAATCTACGGTCTATCAAATTTATGAAATTATGAGGTTATATTTATTAACATTCAAAGAGTTTCATGTTTTCTCATTTTCTTCTTGAACCTTGACTTTTGCTGATTTTTATTTTCTAAGTTACCAGTTTTTTCTCTATAATGAACTTGGATATTTGACCTCTTCCATATCATATTTCTCAAGCTATCATAGCTATGGTTTTATTTCTATATTTTTTGTAATATTTGCTTCACATATTTTGCTCTAATATCTTGAATATTTAATTTAATATCTTGAAGTTTTTGTTACTTTCTTGAATTTTATTCAGAACCCTGCCTTTTGATTTATACACTCTTTTAGAGATATTATATCTTTATTTTCAGGTATCTGTGTGTGTTGTGTGTGTGTGAAATGATAATGAACAAGCCATGAATTTGAAAAACAAAGAGTATATGAGATGGTCTGGTGGAAGGATAGGAGAAGGGAGATGGTTTAATTATAGTATAATTTCAAAAACTAAATATATAACTTTAAAAAAAAAGTACACACACATTCAAACATGAGGTCTGCCAAGGAGTGTTGTTGGTATACGCTGTCTCACTCCATTGAAGGAAGGTGATTTTCCCTCTGCCAGAAGGAATCAATTGCAAATAGCTTCTTGGTTAGGTGTAGGGCTTGGTGACCACTGCCCCTCCTCTTTGCTGTGACGTATTTGTGATGTGCTGAAGTTGTGCAGGTCCTGTACCTGCTGTCACCATCTGTGAGTTCATATGTTCATCAGTAGTTGTGTCTGGAGATATGCTTTCGTTTTCATTTTGATCTTGGATCTCTGGGAAATTTCTGTGGTTATGTATGTTGATTTATTTTCAGAAGCCCATTTCTTTCATTTTTCAAACTTCTAATGCTTTGATTTTCTTTATTTTAAAACTTGTTTGCTTTAAGTCTAAAAGGTTTACTATTAGCCATTTGTTCACTTAAAATATTTTTTATTTATTTGATGCTGGAGATAAAACTTTGAGAGGTGCACCAGCTTTCCAAGTGCTCTACCACTGGTTGCACTCAAGAGAAGTAAATGCACATCTTGTTGCCTTGCTCTGTGTATAGATAGCATGCAATTTTCCTATAAAGCATGCTTTCAGGGAAGCAGTGACCTCTATTCTTACAAAGGTGAACTGGACCCTGTGCCATTCTCTCAACTAATCTGAACCTAGAAAGAAAAAAAATGTCAGAAGCCTGTGACTAAAGCCAGCTGCCCCGAGGCTCAATTTCCTAATTAGCATAAAATTTATAACTTCTGAATCTTCTTTTCTTTTTTTTATCTTTTTTTCTTTTTTTTCCCCGAATCCCTCCCCATCCTCCCCGTCTCACTTCTCTCTCCCC
>LOJH01055993.1:0-11779 GCA_001685095.1 Ellobius talpinus | reverse complement strand
GGCCAAGGCAGTTTCTTTATTAACCAATGAAAGTAACACATAGACATAAGACCCACCTACATCACAAAACAAGTAAGAAAAAATGGGAAATTTGATTGTCTAGGGCCCGTTATCAAAAGGGTATTACATTTTCAACAGTTTTTGAAAATACTACTTGTAAATGCTACTTGGAAGAAGAACATGGACCACTTTTAATTTATGTAATAGAACTAAGTGATAGGTCACCTTGTGAGACAGAGGCAAGGCTGAAATTAAATGGTTTCTAATGGTCCAGTTAGGACTTTGAGAAATGTGCATTAGATCATGTAACCCTTCTAACTACTGTATGCTCCAGGACTTTCTGGTAGCTTTGCTTCTACTTCAAACCCCTTAAGTATTCTTAAAATTGAGTGTGGTGCATATACTGTGTCTATGTTAGAAAAATAGGCCCACGCCTTCCTCAATAATGCTGTTCTTGTCCTGAGTGTTCTAGCCAAAACAGTTCATCTCCATGGCAAGCCCTGCTTTGGGTCAGTAGGGGGATTGATTAGAATGACTTCATTTCAAATAAGGGAAAGTGGGATTTACTGTGTAGAGAAGGTTCTTACTTCAAACAGAAACAGGATTAGGATGACTTCATTCTACATACCTAATAAGTTTCTTCAAACATAAATGAAATCAACAAACAGCCATATTTGTTCCTGTTATGAAAGACAGCCTTGTAGTCCACATAACTGATGCACGAAGTGGGCCCCAGAAGGCAACTGTCAAAATTCCTCCTCCATGCTTTCTGTTTTCACTAATTAAGGGTAGAAGACTTGAGTGCTAGAAAGCATAACAAAATCAACCACTACATTCAATGAACTTCCTTTCTATTGTTCCATGTGAGGCCCTAAATTATTCCATATAATCACACTATTTGTTACAATCATTGAACAGCTGAGTCCCACAGCCACAGGAATGATTCTCCTATTAGACTTGCAGAAAGGATTTCCTCCCCCCTTGGGAAAAGCAAGCTCAATGAGAATCCTGTGTTGAAAAAAGAACAATATGCTCAAGATTGTCAGATATTTTAATTATTAAATTTGTTCTTGGACAATTTTGGACACCTATATAATGCATTCTGATTGCTCACACCTTCCCATCCCTGTCGACCCCTGTTCCTCTTCACTACAAGTTCATTTCCCTTAACAATGTCTGTACATCTTTCTTTATAGCCCACTGAATTTAATTAGGCCATTTGTCTGACCATGGGTTTGGAACTATTCTTTGGACTTGGTGGACCCATTAGTGAGAACAAAATTAAAGACAATAAAAATGGCAGCTTTCCCCTAGAATCCTTTAGTAGGAAAAGGTAAGAATCTTCTAGCAGTAGGAAAGATAAACAGAAAGAGATAAACTTCCAACTCAATTTCAGTTTAATTTATATGTATCTTGCAACCAAGGTGTGTGATCTCTTCTGTAATCTGGTCTTAATTCTATCCTGTTAATTCAAAAGTAATACGCCATCTTGAAAAAAACGTTGCTACCTGAACTCATAGATCTTTACTTCAAAGAAATTAAACTATATATTCATATAAAAGATTGTACATGAATACTTACAAGTCCAAACTAGAAAAAATATTTTTCCAAGGAATACAACCACAAATTACTAGAAAACAAATACCTAAAATAATGGAAGCTTGCTATCCCCTAACCTGAAAAACTAGAATTTGAAATGTAACTAAGATTGTTTGAACAAGACTGGTTCTTGCTGTTAAGCAATGAGTAAGAAACAACATGCTCTGTGGTTCTCTCCCAGCTTCTGAAGAATTGCCAGCAATCTTTGGTGTTTCACAGCTTACAGTTATCCTTCAAATCCTCCAGTTTCATGTGTTGTCTTCTTATACCATTTCACAGTTTTCCCTACATGCATATCCACATGTTATAAAATTTCTTTTAGGGTGTTAGAGAGAAATCTTAGCAGGGCTTGTTGAATCTATTGAGGTGATTGTGTATTTTTTCTTTAAGTTCATTTATATGATTTATTACATTTATTGACTTACATAAGTTGAACTTCCACTGTATCCCTTTTATATATTTTAACTTCAGGGAATAAAGTATTTTTTAAGTATTCCCTTATAAAATTCTGGATTTTTTTTTCTGACTGAATGTTTGCACATCCTTTTCTCATAGTGTTATTTTGGGTAATCTCTTTCTTTTCTTCAGTTGGGCAAAGAGTCTGGAAAATTTATCTCCTCAAAGAACCAATTCTTAGTTTTATTAATTCTTTGTATTCTTTTTCTATTTCATTATTTTCTGTTCTGATTTTTATTATTATTTGCCATCTACTGGATTTAGATTTGATTTATTCTTGTTTTCCCAAATTCATGACTTGCATCATTAATTCATTTACTCCTGTTCTTTCTGATGTGTTAAAGTGAGCACTTGGAACTATAAATTTCCCACTAGGACTGTTTTAATGTATCCCAGAGGTATTGTTGTGTTGTGTTTTAGTTTTCATTTAGTTCCTGGAAGGTTTATCTTTCTTTCTTGATTTCTTCTTAGCCCCATTAATCAATCACTTAATAATATATTGTTTAATTTCTATCAGTATTTTGCAATTATTAGAGATTTGTTCAATTGCTTTTTTAAAATTTTATTTGCATTGTGGTCAGCTAAGATATAAAATTTAATATTTGTCTGATTTATTATAATCTGGTTTGTATCCCACAAAGTGGTCTATATTAGAGAAGCTTCCATGGTCTGCCAAGTGGAATGTGTTTAGATAGAATATTCTGTAGTTATCTGTTACACTGATTTAATTCAAGGATGCTTTTTAATTCTGATATTTCTGATAATTTTCCTATATGACCTGTCTATTGGAGAAATTGAGGTATTAATATTACCTACTATTATTGAGCTGGATAACCTGTATTTTAATTCCACTACTATGCTTTTTATCAAATTGGGTGTCCCAGTGTTCAGGGCATATGATTAGGATTGTAATATCTTCTTAGTTAACTGTTCCCTTGATTAGAATGAAATGCCCTTCTTTATCTTTTCTGATTAATTTTAGTTTGTCATATATTTTATCACATATTAATATAACAACATCTGCTTGCTCCACACTCCTATTTGCTAAAATACATTTTTCTCTTCTTTCACTTTAAGTCATTGTATTTAAAAATTAGTTTCTTTTGGACAACATAAAAATGAGTTTTTCTTTGTCCACACATTCAGCTAACTTGTGTCATTTGATTGGCAATTGAGGCCATTAAAGGTATTCTTGAAAAGGCATGTTGTATGTTGTCTTTAGTCATTTTATTTAGTTTTTGCTGTTTATGTGCTTAGTTTGTGTTATAGTAATTATAGCTTCATTTGTTAATTTATATAATGTATCTATGTTTATTCTCTTCTTTTGTTCAAATTATTGCTTCAGTATTAGCTGTAGGCCTGGTTTTATGAATATTATTTTTTAAAATATGCTTGCATCATGGAAAGTTTTTCTTTTCCCTTCAACTATAGCAGATAGTTTTGCTGGGTACAATACTTTAGGGCATCAAGTGTGGTATTTTAGAACATGGAGTATATTGTTCCAGGATAATCTAGGTTTTAAAGTTTTTATTGTGGATTCAGCTGTTATTCTAATGTGTTTTCCTCTGTATGTGACTTATCTTTATTCTCTTACAGCTTTCAGTACTCTGAATATTTAGTGTAATACTTGTGACATTCCATCGTTATTTACCTTTTTTATACAGCCCAGGTACACTGATTCAGAGACAGCAACACTCGATGATTCCCACAGTAGGTTGAGCCTTCCTATATCAACTAACAATCAAGAAAACGCACCCCAGACATGCTCACAAGCAAATATGATGGAGTCAAGTCTTAAAATATGATTCCCTCCCACCAGGTGATGGTGGTTTGGGTCAAGTTGATAAAAAGTAACTGGCATAACTAAAGTATTGTGCCTTCTTTGTCTATGTTTTCAACTCTTACATCTAAATTGAACTTATTTTGTGGGACATGAAAGAAATGGACCTGGGTTTATTTTTCTACCTGTGATATCTACACCACCAGTACCATTTGTTAAACTGGCTGTCATTTCCCTATGTATGGTTTTTGGCGACTTTGTGAAAAATCAGGTGACTTCACTTGTATAGCCTTATATCAGAGTCCTTTTATATTAAACTGATTTGCATGTCTTTGTTCCTGTATGACACTGTATTTTGGGGTTGGGGAGTCTGTGTCTCTAAAGTATAATTTGAGATCAGGCAATTATGATATATCCAGAATCACTCTTTCTATTTAGAATTCCCTGGCTAATGGATGTCTTCTGTGTTATCTTATGAATTTTAGAATGTCTCTCTAGTTAGGTAAAGAACAGGAAGTGTGTTCATAGAAGTGAAAAAAACCCACAAGAATAAACTTCCAAATAAATTCTAAGGGAACATAAACTAACAGCTATATAATATAAGGAAGTGAATTCAGTATAGGAAAATAGAATTCAATAACTAAATAGACATACTAAAGAGAAAACACACTCAAATAATGATAGAAATGTAAAAATTCAATAAGTCAGATAGAAATATAGTAGAAAATTTCACCAATATAATGCAACAGGAGGACATGATAGCAGGGCTGGAAGATAGAGGAGCTGAGTGACTTAATCAAAATCAATGATAAATTTTCAAATAACACATGAATGGAGCATGTAGTGTTCTTGTTATACCACAAGAAGACAAAAATGAATAAATTATGGGAATTGAAGAAGAAGAAATTCATGTACATAAAATAGTTTCAAGAAAATTATAGTAGAAAATATAGGGAAAGTGATGCCCATCCAGGCAATGGAAGAACACAAAATTCTAAAAGCATGAGAAGAAAAAAATTCTCCTGGCCATATTGTACTTACATCATTGAATATACAAAATAAACTTTACTGAAACCCATGAGACCAAACAAGTCATAAATAAATGTAAACCAACCAGAATAACAACTGAGTTTTCTATGAAAATCTTAGGCAAAAGTAAATCTTAGAAAGATATATTTTAAGTTCTAAAAGACAATATTTGCCAACCCATGATATGATATTCCTCTGTGTGTGCTACTGCTGTAGGAAATCATATAGCCAATAGCCTTTAAGTTAACCGCCTACTGGGGCATGGCCTCTTATACTATTTATGCCCATGTAAAGCATGCATCCAGCCTCTTTTCCAGCTGTGGGATTAGGTTTCTGTTCTCTGTTCCAGCATAGGATTCTGATTTGTGAGTCTACCCCTAAATAAATGTCTATTATTCTCAGTTCTGAGCTACTGTGGGATTTGTTTTAAGCATCCTTCTTCATGCTATGAATATATTTTATTGCCATTGGTTGATAAAGAAACTTCTTTTAGCCAATGGCTTAACAGAATATAGCCAAGCTGAAAAAGATATATAGAGAGAGTAGGTAGAATTAGGGAGATGCCATGTACCTGTTGGAAGGAGACACACACCTGATGGAACATTTCCCAGTAAGCCACAGCCACGTGAAGATACATTGATTAATAGAAATGTGTTCATTTAAGATGTAAAAGCTAGCTAGAAATATGTGTATGTGATTGGTCAAGCAGTGTTTTAATCAATACAGTTTCTGTGTGATTATTTTGGATCTGGGTGGCTGGGAAATGAACAAACAGCCTCCGCCAACAAACCCACAATAATATACCTGACAAAACTATCTCTCATAATTAAATAAAAAATCAATTTCAATAAAGAAAACAGATGAAAGGAATTTATGATCAGCAGTTTATCCCTTGGAAAACTGCAGACAAGAGACAAGGATAAATCTAAGGGGCTAAAGGGAAAAATTAATGATACATAGCTGTTTAGAAATAGAAGAATAAACACAGAGGACCAACAAATTAATGAATTGTCAATAATCAATATAAAAATTTCTATGATAACACTGAATATTAATGGATTCAATTTTTATCTCAAAAGACACAAATTAGCAGATTGGATTAAGAAACAGGATCTTTCTTACAAAATAGACCTCAAATCGAATCTAGTCAATGAGGTATAAGGGTCATTTAATATTGACCAAGAAAAAAATCCACCAAAAGGATATTGCTATTTTAAACCTTTATGTAATGCACAAGACAGACCTAATCTTGTAACACAAATATTACTAAGTACAAATCCATAGGCTAAATCCCACAATCTTCTCCCTCCTGTTCCCACCCCCATTCGCCCTCATTCCACATGTGAAATCTATTTTATTTCCTCTTCCCAGAAAAAAAATCAAAAGGTCCTTCCTTGAACCCTCCATGTTACTTAGCTTCTTTGGGTCTGTGAATTACACTATAGATATTCTTTACTTTACAGCTAATATCCACTTGATCCACTTGTAAGTGAGTACATGCCATATTTGTCTTTTCAGGTCTGGGTTACCTCATTCAGAATTTTTTTCTAGTTTCAACCATTTGCCTTCTAATTTCCTAATGCCATTGTTTTTAACAACCAAATAATACTCCATTATGTAAATGTGCCTCATTTTCTTTAGTCATTCTTCATTTGAGGGTCATCTAGGTTGTTTTTTGGTTTCTGGCTACTAAGAATAAAGCTGCTATGAAACAGTTGTGCAAGTGTCCTCGTGGTATGATGGAGCATCCTTTGGGTATATGTCCAAGAGTGGTATAGCTGGGTCCTCAGGTAAATCAATTCCCAGTTTTCTGAGAAAGCATCACATTGATTTCCAAGTGGCTGTACAAGTTTGCACTCCCACCAGCAATGGAGGAATGTGTCCCTTGCTCTACAATCTGGACTGTCATTTGTGTTTTTGATCTTAGCATTTCTGACATGTGTAAGATAGAATCTCAGGGTCGTTTTGATTTGCATTTTGCTGATGGCTGAGGATTTTGAACATGTCTTTAAATGCTTGTTGAGTATTTGAGATTCCTCTGTTGAGGATTCTCTGTTTAGATCTGTATCCCATTTTTAAATTGAATTACCTTTTGTTTTTTATATCTAGATTTTTGCATTCTTCATATATTTTAGAACCCTCTGTTAGCTGTGAGTTTGGTGAAGATCTTTTCCCATCCTCTAGGCTGCCATTTTGTCCTATTGATGATGGTCTTTGCTTTAAAGAAGCCATTCAGTTTCTGGAGGTCCTATTTATTATTTGTCAATCTTAGTGTCTCCACTATTGGTGTTCTGTTCAGGACACCTGTTTCCTGTGCTAATGTGTTCAAGGATATCCCCCATTTTCTTGTCTATGAGGTTCAGTGTATCTAGATTCATCTTTAGGTCTTTGATCCACTTGGACTTAAGTTTTTTTTTGCAGGAGATACATACAGATTGTTTACATTCTTCTACATGCTGACATCCAGTTAGACTAGCACCATTTGTTGAAGATGCTTTCTTTTTTCCATTTTATAATTTTGTTATTTTTGTCAAAAATCAGGTGTTCTTGGGTGTGTGGATTTATGTCTGAGTCTTTGATTAGATTCCAATGGTCCACCTGTCTTTTTTGTGCCAATACCATGCAGTTTTTATTATGCTGTGTAGAGCTTGAAATCACAGATGGTAATACCTCCAGATGTTCTTTTATTATACAAGATTGCTTTAGCTATCCTGTTTTTTTGTTTTGTTTTTCCATATGAAATTTAATATTGCTCATTCAAGGTCTGTAAAATTTGTGATGGGATTTTAAGGCGATTGCATAGAATCTGTAAATTCCTTTTGGTAAGATGGCAATTTTTTTAACTTTCATTGATTCTTTGTTGATTTCTCATCATGCATTCTGATCCCACTTATCTCCCTGTCCCCTCACATTTGCCCTCTGCCTTTGCAACCTCCCTCCCTAAACAAAACCAACATAGTCTCAGGTTGACCAGACAGACCCTGGGCATCTGTAAATTTACCAATGGTAACAGGAGCCATGAATATCACCTCAGACCCAAGCTGCTGCAGAGTCATGGACCCAGCCCTGGCCAAAATAACACTGTGGCCCCAGGTGATAACACAGGTCACTCAGATAAGCATGGTCCTCAGATTCCCTCATAGCCACAGATTATGGCCTAGAACCCAGGCATCTGTGTGGTCTTTGGTAGCAGCATTGGCCATAGACATCAATACACACCCTGGCTGTGGAAGAACCACAGACCCAGACATGATCCTAGGCAGCAGCCCAGGCCTATGTGTCACCATGGTCCCAGGTGTCAGTACAGGCCACTTTGATTGACACCTCAGACCTAGGTGGTATACAAGATCCCCAGCATTGGAATGGCCTTTGATAGTCTCAGGACCTATGGACATCAACACAGATCCTGGTGGCAGTAGGGTCACAGACCCAGACATGGCCTTAGGAAGTAGCCCTGGTATAAACAATATCATGGCCCCATGTGAGAGCACTGACCATTCAAACCAGCTTGGCCATGGTAGCAGAACAGTTCTTGGACACCAACATGGTCACAGGTTGCAGCCCTGACCTTGAGCATCCATGTAACCTTTGATGGCAACACAGAGCAGAGACATCAATGCAGATCCTGACTGTGGTAGGACCACGAACCCAGGAGGCAGTGCAGGTGACTGAGATTGTCATGGCTCTGTGGCAACATGGCCCTCAGACACCAACAAGGTCCCTTAATGGTGTCCCAGACTATAGGCCTCAGTGTTGACAAGAGCCACAGATATCAACACAAGCCCCCTCAGCTACTTCAGGGCCTTGGACCAAGACCTGGCCCTTGACATTAGCACAGTCCTGGATATCACCTTGGATTCAGGTGGCTAGTTGGCCAATTATCTCAGTTTGTTCCTTTACCCTTCTTTCTTTAGATATGCCTCTCTTCCCAGCCCATGAACAATTCTACCTCTTTCTTGCTTCCATTACCCACACTATACTCACTCACCATAATGGTGCCTGACCACCCATCACCAGGGCACTTGGTTGGGTCACAGGTGGTACTTGTTTGAGTCCTCCCCAGCCCAGCCACAAGGCAATGCACAGAGCTGTTGCTTTTTGTCTCTTGCAGACCAGGACCTAGAAACTTCTGGCAGCACTCAGTATTCATTCAGAAGCATGTGGCAAGCTCCTGATTGATTGTGCCTACCCAGACCAAAAGTCTGGGGCAGGGCTCTGTGTCCTCTGCTGGCTCAGGTCTGAAAAGGGTCTGATCAACTAGTGGTTGATTGTGCCTGCATAAGACCAAGAAGTCTGGGGAGGAGCCAAGATGCCAATTTTTACTGTTAATCCTGCTGATCCATGAGCATAGGAAATCATTCCATCTTCTGCTATTTTCTTCAATGTCTTTGCTTAAAGACTTGATGTTGATGTCATATGGGTCTTTCATGAGCTTGGTTAGATTTACATAAAGATAGTTTATATTATTTGTGGCTATTAAGAAGGGTGCTGTTTCCCTTATTTCTTTCTCCACCTGTTTATCATTTGTATATAAGAGGGCAACTGATTTTCTTTTGAGAGAATATTGTGTGAAGCCACTTCACTGAAAGTGTATCAGCTGTAGGAGTTCCCTGATAGAATTTTTCGGGTCATTTATATATACTATCATATCATCTGCAAATAGCAATATTTTGGCTTCTTCCTTTCCAATTTGTATCTGTTCAGTCCCCTTTAGTCGTCTTATTGCTCTAGCTATAAATTCAAGTACTGCATTGAATAGATACAGAGTAAACAGCCTTGTTTGGTTCCTGATTTTAGTGGAATCGCTTTTAGTTTCACTCCATTTAATTTAAAGTTGGCTGTTGTCTTGCTGTATATTGCCTTTATTATTTTTAGGAGTGTTCCTTGTATCCCTGATCTCTCCAAGACCTTTATCCTGAAGGGGGGTTAGATTTTGTTGAAGGTTTTTCTTTCAGCATTCAATGAGATGATCATGTGAGTTTTTTTCTTTCAGCTTATTTATATGGTGGATTACATTGACAGATTTTCATATATTGAACCATCCCTGTGTCTCTGGAATGAAGTCTAACTGATCATGGGGGATGTTCTTTTTGATATGTTCTTGGATTTGGTTTGCCAGTATTTTACTGAGTAGTTTTGCATCAATGTTCATGAGGGAAATTGGTCCTGTAGTTCTTTCTTTGTTGAGTCTTTGTGTGGTTTGAGTATCAGGGTGACTGTGCCCTTATAAAATGAAAGTGGCAATCATCCTTCTCTTTATATTTTGTAGAATAATTTAAGGAGTGTTGGCAATAGCTCTTTTTTCTGAATGTCAGGTAGATTCTGAACTAAACAGTTTGGCCCTCAGATTTCTATGGTTGGGAGACTACTAATAATGACTGCTTCTATTTCTTTGGGTGTTATGCCTCTAATTTTTATCTAATCTTGATTTAACTTTGGTAAGTGGTATCTATAAGGAAATTTGTCCATTTCTTTTTGATTTTCCTACTTCGTGGAGTACAGATTTTTGAAATATGACCTAATTATTTTTTGGAGTTTCTTGGTATCTGTTATTATGTCTCATTTTTTTGCTTCTGATTTTGTTAATTTGAATATTCTCTCTCTGCATTCTAGTTGATGCTGATAAGGATTTGCCTATCTCATTGATTTTCTCAAAGAATCAACTCCTTATTTCATTGATTCTTTGCATTCTTCTCTTTGTTTTAGTCTAGTGATTTCAGTCTTCAATTTGCTTATTTCCTGCTGTCTACTCCTACTTGGTGGGTCTGTTTATTTTTGTTCCTAAGCTTCAGGTGTACTGTTACACTGATAGTATCAGAGGTCTCCAAATTCTTTATGAAGGCACTTAGTGCTGTGAACTTTCCTCTCAGCATCATTTTCATCACGTCCCATAAGTTTGGGTATGTTCTGCATTTGTTTCCATCAAACTAAGAAAATCTTTAATTTTCTCCTTTATCTGTATTGACCCAGTAAGTCAGTCAATATAGAGTTGTTCAATTTCCATGAGTTTGTGGGCTTTCTGTTGTTTCTATCATTGTTGAAATCCAACATTAATCCATGGTGGTCTGACAGTATGTAGGGAGTTATTTCAATATTCTGAATATGTGCTTAATTTTGAAGAATATTCCATGAGGTGCTGAGAAGAAGGTTTTGTGTTTGGGTGAAATGTTCTGTAGAAATCGATTAGGTCCTTTCATTTCATAACATCTGTTAATTCGATCATTTATCTTTTTAGTTTATGTCTGGGTGACAGATCCATTGGTGCGTGTGCAGCATTGACGTCTTCTACTATCAATGTGTGAAAGTTGATGTGTGCTTTAAGCTTCAGTAATTTTTCTCTCACAAATGCCCTTGCATTTGGGGCATGGGTTTTCATAATCAAAGTATCATCTTGTTTGATTTTCCAATTAATGAATATGAAGTTTCCTTCCCCATCTCTTGATTAATTTTGTTTGAAGTCTATTTGGTTAAATATAAGAATAGCTCCACCACCTTGCTTCTTAGGGCTGTTTACTTGGAAAATCTTTTTTCAACCCTTTACTCTGAGGTTATGTCTGTATTTGATAGTGAGTTGGGTTTTTTTGTATGCAGCAGATGCATGGGTATTGTTTACACATCCAATATTTTAGACAGTGTCTTTTTATTGGGGAATTAAGTCCAGTCCAATGATATTGAGAAATAGCAATAACCAATGATTGTTAAGTCCTGTTACTTTATTGAAGGCGTAAGACATAAACAATCCCACACCAGTTTGGAATTACGATTAATAGAATGGTTATTTATTTAAAGGGGAAAACTTACAGACCACCGTCCCAGACGACAGCCCTCTGTGCAATCAGGAAAAGAGCCTAGTCACTGTTAGCAGAGCCAGAAGCAAGAGAGCAAGTGGAGGGCAGTTGCTGCTTTTTTAAAGAG
>LOJH01055992.1:0-11779 GCA_001685095.1 Ellobius talpinus | reverse complement strand
GGGAATTGGGAGGAGGGGAGGAGGTGGAAATTTTTAATAATAATAATAATAAACGATACTGGGGAAAATAAATAAATAAATAAAACTGAGGACCCCCAAAAAAGACTTCTTCATATTGCTGTGAAAATCATTAGCAATTTGCTTCATGTAAAATAGAAGTGATTACTCACTATATTTCTTCATGTCATGTAGAAAAATAATTAAGTAAAGTTAGACTACAGATCACTTGGCAATTCAGCCACAGTCACCTCTAATGGAAAAGAAGAAAAATAGCATTGACAAATTTTGGCAGGTCTCATCATTAGAAATACCCATATTGCCAGAAAGAAAAGAAGCTGCAGCCAATAATGTAAACTTCAAAGTTCTTAGGCCCAGAGGAAAAAAGTGACAATACAGAGTGGAGTATCATTAATTGTCTAAGAGATCATTGTAATAGGGAAACTGTCTCTGTTATTAACCCAATTATTTTTTACAAGGTCTTTGAGTAAATGCTCCATTAGAAAAATAGCATTTGGGTTTTCAAAGCACGGGAAGCAACACGGAGAGATAAAGTCATTCATAAAAGAAAGTATAGTGACTTACATGCAACCTAAGGCCCTTGAAAACAGAAACGGTGCTAATATAGCTGCTACAGCTAAAATTATTAAGTAATTGAATAATTATTAAAAAGAAATAAAATTGACCCTTTTCTTAATTTAAGAGAAATTACACTTTTGAAATCCATTGAAGATAGAAATTCTACACATATATATTTCATATATGCATATCTATATTCATATTTTTTTGCTTTTTTCAGACAGGGTTTCTCTGTAGCTTTGGAGCCTCTCCTGAAACTAGCTCTTTTAGACCAGGCTGGCTGTGAACTCACAGAGATCCACCTGCCTCTGCCTCACGAGTACTGGGATTAAAAGCATGCACCACCACTACTCAGCTTCTGTATTCATATTTTATATTAACATTTTGAATCAAGCTTTAATGTCTCATATGCTTGCCATCAATTCACTTATTTCTTTTCCAATCATAGCTGGCAATTATTTAGAGATACTAAACTACTTCTTTAGCTACGTCTTTATGAAGGCAGTAGAATATTATTCTTTCATAGAATCAAATAAAAGGTACTAGCATTTCTGAAGACTGGACTAGATGGTGTTTTAATGAGTTATCTAGATTTGGATCCAGGGCTTGGCTGTCAATATGAAGCCCATTCCTAAAGCATAAGTCAGTTATGTGGGCTGTCTTTTTAATTTTATATTAATTAACCAATTAAACAATTTTTCCAGCCTGATCACAGTTTCCCCTCCCTCCCTCCTTTCCTCCCAGTCCCTTTCTTTAATCTACTCATCCACTCCCTCTCCCTACCCTTCAGAAAAGTGCAGGCCTTCCAAGTATATCAGTTAGCCATGAGATATCAAGTAGCAGCAAGACTAGGCACCTTGTAGCCTATTAAACCTAGATGAAGCAACCCAGCAGGAGGAAAAGATACCAAGAACAGACACCAGAGACAAATACAGCCCCCACAGCTAAGGAGTGTGGACTGTCTTTCTAATGTTTATAGCTTCTGCTATTTTGCCTCTGGTATACATTATTTGCCTCATTCCAAAGACAATACGCTCAAGCATTCCAACTTCTTTTTGTTAAATGACAGTTCTCACACAAAGTCATTCAACAGTTTCTTCTGTTTGGAAATGAACTCTTGGGTGAGATAGAGAGTTGTCAAAGGTAAGGGAAGTGAAACATGTTGGAGGCTGGTAAGCAATGTCAAGTAACATGGGGTATGTGACATAGATCAACCTATACACTGGCCTTCTATAATCTTAAATGGGGCTATACACTTCTAAAGGCTGAAGCAGGAAAGCAATTCAGAAGTGAACAGAGAAGAGCTATATCTTTTTAAAGCCAGTTTGCTTCCCATTTCTCTGTGTACCCCACCAAGACAAAATGCTACATATAGGACAGTTTATTTTTTAAAGTACATTTTTTGCTAACTTCCTTGCAGAATCAGCCTTATGGGTATGAAGCCAATTTCTACGGACTTGCTCTGCTGTGTGCAACAGAAGAGACACGAATAATTTTTATAGTCTTGAAGTCAGTACTTTCTGAAGTGTCTTCCCCTGAAAGGTTCTAACTTAGCACTATTACAGAACTACATCAACACTTGAGCAGAACTATGTCTTTTTTGAGCAGCATTAACAGTGTTGAAAAATGCACATTGAGCAATTAGATTGCAACTAATCAAGAGCACTACTTCAGTCTAGTGTGAAAGATTTATATATAGTACATTGGGCATAGAAATCATTAGTAATAATATACTCATTACAAGGTCATTTTAGTGATTTCTTTGTCAGGTGACAATGATGTTATTGGCCTACATTTCTTCTAAAAATGCATTTAAATATTGGCTTTTATCTTGATACACTCAACATTTTTAAAGACTTGTTCTCACATTTGAGAATTTCCTCCAAATGTAAAAGTATTAGATTTGAGAATTAGATGATTGATAAATTGGTGCCACAAGATTAATTGAATGTCAATCATAAAATATCAAAATGTTAAAGTTTAAAGTTGACGTTTTCTTTTTCTTCTTCTTTGTTTCACAATACTACCTTTTCTATAGTGGGATTTTTAAAGAATGAAAATATATCTCTTGATACATGTCTATACATTCATTACAGAGAAGTTGGATAACGCAATATACACAAATGAGAATTGTGTATTTTTAAACAGTTTTCTATAAAATTTGCATTATAAATTACGTGGTTTTTATTTACAAATATTTTGAGAAAACTCTCTATTAATAAAATACATCACACACATACACACACACACACACAAGCCTTCTCCAAGCCCTTCAGAGCATTATTTAGAAGCATAGGTAGGAATTAGATTAAGAAACAGTTGACATGTCTTAAATGTCCCTATACCATGCTTGTGGTTTACTTAGTAACCCATTATGTCATTATAACTTAATCTATTTAACAAAATTATAAATATTAGAATTGAGATAGTTCCTATTACTTATCATGCAACTTATTATATGCAGTTCCTTGTAGATAACTGTTATTATTTCTTTATTACTATACATTTTAGAAAAAAAGAACTGCATTCTTAAATGTTTAACAACTATTGACAAAATGCTTCCCATAAAGGTACCAATTTACATTACTTATTTTTTAAGTTCATATGTTAACCATCATTAGACTATATATTGAATATTATGTAAATCACAGGAAGATGTGTATCTTTAAAGTAGAGCATGTTAGGGTGGTTTATTTTATTAAACCAAAGCTTTTGTCCAAGTAGTAAGCATAGTAATCATTAGACACATTTTATATTCAATTTTTATAAATGTTATATGATGATAGCATTGTGAGGCATTAAATCAAACCATGAAGCAAAAAAGAAAAGACATGTATCCTGATGCTGGCTCTGTCACATGCCATAGATATGACTCAGAGCAGTTAGTGCTAACTATTGAAGCTCTCTGAGCCTCAGCTTTCTAAATGTGCAGCATTTATTTGGAGAAATAGATGAAGTGTGTATATGAAGGCTGTGAGTATAATAAAGTGACTACTATACCTTAAGAAACTACAGTTACCATAAAGTTCATGTTGTTAATAACTTCATGATATCATATCATCTAAAATGCTGAGTAAAAATTAAATGATATTATCTGTGGAATGGACAAGAACTCTATATATTACTAGGTATATACTCTGCAATTAGCAGTCTTCAGCCTAGAATGTGACTCAATGGTGGAGCGCTTGCCTACATGCTTAAGAAGGTAAGTTCCATGCAAGGCACAGTAAAATAATAAAATCAAGACTCCTTTTATTAGCAAGGTAATTAATGTAGTTGAAGTTCCAAGCAGACCTTTAAACAAAAAACCCACTTCCCTTGTGAATGAGAAAATAAATTTTGCTGGTATATTTAGTCCCATCTCCAGACTTACTTCTCATCATATATACATAGATATGTGTGTGTGCATGTGCGTGTGTGTGTGTGTGTGTATCAATACCTCTCCCTCATAGAATTACTACATTGGACCTTTTGTTCATATTTCTGATAGATAATTTGACCTAATTTATTTACAGGAATCACAAGGGTGACCTTTATTCTGCTTAACTTCTCTACTGGATCTAATAAGGTATGTTCAATCTAATTTAAATTTTTTTATATAATGGAGTATAATTATTGATGTTCTTTTTAACTAAAATGAATACTTTAAATTTTTTGAAATCTGTTCATTTTATGAATAAATATGTCTATGTACCCCATTACTAAGAGAATATTTGCCATGCAAAATGTTCGAGCTATCCTACAAGTTTGAATTAATGATGTAACCTTTTTTATACACAGGAACTAAAGCCAAGAGTTTCCATGACTAATGGGACTCTGTAGAATGGGTGCCAATGAGGATATTTGCAAATTTAATAGTTCTCATGGACTACAATAAATATGTCATTTCTCTCTATCAATGAAACAAATATTTCCATTCAAAACATGTACTACAGAACAAAATTTGCCTCCTGGAATACATGTTATGATTCCTTTAAAAGTCACAGGTGAAACATTTAAATATGAATTTTTGAATATTGACTAAATTATTTCATTTTTTACCCTTACATTTTTCTTCTTTTCATCATCTCTCCATACACTTATCCAAGGAGCATTCACTAAGAAACTACCATGAAAAATCAGTGTACTCTTTCTTCTGATAAATAACTAATGTAGCTATTATTCAACTAGAGCACTGAGTAAGTGCTTTAAAGTCAGTTCTCTGTTTCTTAGAAAATATAAGAAAATGTAGAAAGATTTTTGACATATCTTACAGTTCTTTTTTTAATGTCTCTCTTGTTTCCTTCATGTATAATGTTCTGAGCACTGCCATAAAATCTTCTGTATTTGCTTTGTTTCATTGTTTTTTTTGAGCCATACATGTTTCTCTGCTGCTCTCCCTCTCTCTCCCTCCCCTTCTATCCTCTCTCATGATGTTAATTTTGTTAAAATGTTAGTCATTATTCAGTTCTTAGTAACTGAGAAATAGATAAAATTGCTTTTCAAAAAGCATTTGGTACCTATTTCTGGCAGTGCTATACACCATAAATCGAATATGAATTCTTAGTCCAGGTGGTAAAAAAAGAAAGGATGACCTGAATTTGTGGTGAGCTGGTAATTCTTTGACATCACTTGATCCTTTTAAAACTACATAAATATAGAAGTATAACAAAAGCAGAAATTTTTAAAATATTAGACTTTTTAAAATTTGAAAAATATATTAAAAATAAAAATATTGCATTAAACATATTAATTGAAGTTCAATTAGTTATAATGAGCCTATAGCATGAACTCAAAATATATTGGCCAATTGCTATGAAATTATACATAATCCTATTTGCAATTCTTCTAAATGTACTATATTTAGGGGAATAATAATATGAAAAATTAAGATAATTATGCAACAAAAATTATTATTAGAAAATTAAATAACGTATTTACAAGAAAGTTTCTATAGGGAAGAAATCAGGATTTTCATATATCATTTGTGAAAGTAATTCTCTTAATTTGGAAGATTTATATGTGCCTATTGTGTGATATTAATATATTTCCATAAGACAGAAGCTTTATAGCTCATGTAAAAAATAGAGCATAATTAAAGGGAAATATCCCTGACAGACCTGAAGGATGCACACTTACAAAAATTATTGGCACCAAATAGATGGTTCAGAGTGCATCTAGGTTTCCTTCTTTAGAAAGAAAACATGGAATAGTAGAAAAGTCCTTGTCGACCAGAAAACCCAGACTCTACTCCTAGTCTATTAATAATACATTTCTACTTGGGTTATTTCTCTTTATTTTTCTCATCTATCCTAAAAACTTTGAGACAAATAATAACTTTCTCACTGCTCAAAAATCCTATAGTTCAAAATTGGGGTGGGTTGTTGGGTCTAGAGAGATGGGTACCTTTGTTTATTTCTTGTAGCTTAATTATTAGCACCTATAAGGGTTTGATCTTTTGAACCCACTTTTAAAAAGCATGGTATATTGTAATACTTAGAAAGTCACTTAGGACTTGCTGGATAATAGATTCTCCTTGAATCAGTAAGATAAAAGAGGCTCGGTGAGTGATCCTCTCTGAAAAAGTTTGAATGAGGTTGAGAAAATGCTGTGGTTTGCATGAGAATAGACTCATATATTTGAATGCTTGATCCCCAGTTGGTACAACTGTTAGTGAGGGATTAGGAACTTTGGCTTTGTTGGAGGAGGTGAGTCAGTGGGAGCAGTCTTTGAGGTTTCAGAAAGTTATTCAGTTAGCTTTCTCTCTCTCTCTCTTTCTCCCTCCCTCTCTCTGCCTCAAGCTTGTGGATCAGGTATAAGATCTCAGCTACTGTTCTAACACTGTGCATGCTTGCCTGCTGCTATGCTCACTGCCAGGTTGATCATGGACTCACCCTCTGAAACCATGAGCTTTCAAATTAAATGCTTTGTTTTATGTTTTGTTGGTTATGGCGGTTTGTCACAACAATATAAAAGTCATTAAAACAGGAAGAAACCTGCCTTCAATCCCTGGCTTCACCATGAAAATGTGTATTTAAGCACATACACCCATCCACAGATGCATACCTCCCCACAAACATGTGTACACACAAAAGATAAGCAATCTTTTTAGTCCTATATAAGGAGTCAAGAGTCTAAAATTTTTCTGGTAAGTAGTTCCAATGAATTGATAATAGTATATTTGTTTCTCTTTGAAAACAAGCAGTTGTGTATTCTTAAACTACTGTTACCCACTTACCCCACCCCATATTTGCACTGGCCTTGTACTGATTAGACTGAAGTCTAAATTTAGCTAGTAGTTTCAAGTTTTTCTTCTTGGTAAAAGGCTTAACTGTAGGATATTTCCATGCTGATTCTCTCTCTGTCTCTTAAAGTTCATCAAGCTGTATGTTTCTTCCCTTTTGCTAGGTGGTCATTCAAGGTCAAGCATCTCTCTGTACCTTGAAATCAGCCAAGTGAATAACCCAATGACTTCAAACTCCAATGCTTTCAATCTGGCACCTTTCATGAGCATTGTGTTCACATTAAAGCATTCAAAATATATTTTCCTTCATCTACATATCACAGCAATAACATCCTGGACAGTGCCCAGGAGCAAATAACCACTTGGAGTTAATGATCTGAGGGGCAGCTGAGGGTCCATTGACTCTTCCTAGTCATTCCTTCATCGCTATAAAAGGTCTATTCCTGAAGTGCCAAGCCTTCAATATTTTTTTCCATCTCACATCAGATTAAGTAGTGGCTATAAATAATAGTATTTAATACATAATAATGAGATGTGGCAATGCAATAAAATACCAAATATTCAAGTACTATATAAAGATGGCTATCTGATCACACCTAAAGAAGGAGCAGTAAATGAAGTTCATAAATCATAATACTTTAGAAGTGACTTTCACCTTGTTGATTTGAAGTGAAATAGAGAAATTCATATAGCTTAAAAGAATAGTTCACTTTTTTGTTCCATATTTCACTGATGAATGACTCAATTTAAAAATAATTCTAAAATGCCTCTGACATCTACATTAAATGGATTTTAAGTAGTATATGTTCATTTTCCCCCATTTAACACTAGATACATTTTTTGAAATATGTATAGCTGTAAACTAAGTACCAAATACAAGTCTACAACTGTTCTTGTCCAAAGAAGGTCTTTCATTTATTTATGTATTACTATGACACATATTAAGTTTCCATAATGTTGTGAGAATGGTGCTAGGTTCCAGTGAAATAAGAATCATCAAAGAGCAGGTTCTAAAATCAGAATCATGTGGTATATAGTTGAGGGTCGATATAGAGATGGAGATGGAGATGGAGATGGAGATGGAGATGGAGATGGAGATGGAGATAGATGTGTGTGTGTAAACTATACCAAATAGTGTTTTAGTATGTGTTATATAAATGTATGTTTTGGATATTACACATTATTCTTACAAGTGAAAGGATCTTATATCAGTACCCACAAAGCAATAATATATGTGATATAAAATAGCTCCACATTCAAAAAATTTTCAAGAGTCACATCTTATATTAGGCAGAATTCCCTGCCTAAATTTATCTTCTAATCTGTAGAATTTATGACAATTCTATGTCATATGACAGGAAAAATTAAGATTGCATACACAATTACAGATTTTAAACAAATTACTCTAAGTTACATATGTTTTTCTGGACTATCTGCCTGGAATCAATATAACTATATGCTCCTTAAAAGTAGAAAAAGGTGACAGAATAGAGACATAAAGATTACAGCATGGGAAGAACTTGATCTGATATTAGCACCTTTAAAGATAGATGAAAGGACCAAGAAATATTGAGCAGCCTCTGGAAACTGAAAGAGGCAAGGATGCATATTATACTCTGAAGCCTCAAGGAAGAAATTCACCCTGCTGTTACCCTAATATTAGCTTATCAAGAACCATTTAAGAGTTTTCACTGCAAGGACCCTAAGATAATTCTGTGTTCTTTCATATCATTACAATTTCACTAATTTATTAGACCACAGTGAAGTTCTTGAGAAAACTTGCAACTGTCTAGTTGTAATCCAATCATCATTGCTGATAAACACAGTCCATGGTTACTTTGATATTTTTTGTCCTACTCCCCACCCCAACCCACAGATAACCTTTATGGCAATCGTTCAGAGCTGCAACTATTTGCTAGGTGAGGGAGAAGTTAGACATATCCCCATTCCTACACATCACTTGAGAACATTCTTCCTATTTTCTTGTCCTATAATCCTCTCCTTTTATGTTCAGGGTTCAAAGATTATGGTTCAATGAGTAGTCACTTTGCTTAATTCTTCTGGGGACACCTCCAGCAGTGTAAAGGGTGGTGGTACTACATTCCTAATATGTTTTTCTAACATGAAATGTCTGAGTAGTAAAAGGTGGAGATAGGAACATAATGTGGAAAAGTAGTCTTTTGTTTTTGGACTGCAGTTTACAAGTGCTCAGAAATTTGTTTGTAGTCAAGGATCATTCCTGCCCATCTTAAACTCTGTCTTGCCCCATCCTCTTCTCTTCTCTCCCCGTTTAGAAAACTATTGGTAGTTTGAGTGTGTCAGTTTTAATAAAATACTGTTTTCAATACCTATTTTTATACCATATTTAGTTTTGGTATGCAGATTAAGTGTATATGTTTAGTGTTTAATTACAAGCAGTAAACCAATTTTGTCACATCATTCATTGTTTAACCTGGGAAAGTAGGTAAAAGGGAGTATTTCTAAGACATGGTCTCTTTAGCTCTATAATAGAGATAATAACTATGCTTGATAAATCAAAAATGTGTGAAGTTTGTAGTGAAATACACATAGCATATAAAGCAATTTGCACAATTGTATAGCATATAAAATAGTATATTTCATGCTCAATGAATATTGGTTATTATTCACACTATTATTATTGATACATTAAGGAAACAAATTGGTGTCAATTTATTCTGGAGGGGAAATCAGCAGAAGTTGATTAGAAAGCACGGGGAAGTCTTTAAAAATGAGATAAAATGCTGGCAATAGTAGAACTGTAAACATGGATGGTAGAATATTGAATGGTAATTTAATATTAACATAAGAACATAATGGTAGGGATGGGAAGATGCTTCAGCAAAAAATTGACCCCCCAAAACGCCACTTCATGGTCTTTTTAAAAAAACTGCAATAATTGTATATCACTAATGTTTAAAGTAAAATATGGGCACTAGGCAATGTAAAGACCTTTGCTTTAGACATTATACAAGGACATGTATAGCACATGTCCTACTAAGAAACACCTAATTTTGCTAAGAGGCAAATGTTCTAATGTTTATGAGATTTGAAAATTTGTTTATTAATATTGATCTTTTGTCTTTCAATAAGGTAGCCTTTAAAATAGGCCTGTCTGGGAACATAATTTAAAATTTACTACTATAGATAAGAAGTAACTAGGGCAAGAATATAGTAATCACTTTCCGAACATAGAGTTCACCCTTCTGGTAATATAACATAGAAGAGTCAAAACTGGAGACTAAAACACCAGTCAGAAGACTATTTCCATACACAAGAAAAAAGCAATGTTAATGACAAGAATGAAATTAGCTATGGGGATAATGCCAGAGGGATGTACTTTATCATCGGTTTTCTAGCTTAAGTGTACATTGCAATTAGTTGGAAGGCTTGTGATGACAAAATTTTCTCATCCACACTTCTGAGATTCTACAAAACTTTGGTTAATGGCTAAGATTTTTCTATTTCTAACATGTTCTCAGGGAATACTAATGGCACAGACCCATGGAATACACTTTAAGGATCATGGGCTTTTAAATATGCTCTGTGGAACTGATCAGCACGGGTTACTTGATAGATACAGGCTTTAAAAGAAAGGCTTAGAAGACCTAATAGATGATGCGTGTGCCCAGTCTTTCTAAGAGACAGTTTAGTCATAAATTAAGGAAAAAATATTCGTATCCTTTGCAAGGAAGTGACAGCTAAAAATCTTTAAACAAGATTTATGATCAGGTTGTATTTTGTCTTCACAGACAATTTTACCTTGTATTTTGTGCTGCCTTCTACTATTACAACCTAACTCGTATTATCTGCATTGATGCTATTCAAAGGCAAGGCAGGAGATTGCAGATTTGGTGGATATGAGGGGGATAGATATGGGCCCCTTTTTATATCTGTTGAATTTGGGGAACCAGAGAAACATTTAAGTGAGAGAACCTGAAAAGAAAAATTGGACTTTAGAATTTAATTTAAAATAAGCTTATCCCCTTGTGTTAGTTTGGTCATAAGCTTCTTACACAAAACCAAAAGGACCACATGGAGGTGGGACAAGAGTTCTCCTAGCTACATCCCTATGGAAAGTTGTTATTACTTTAGTTGCTTACTTTCTGAATCCTTTGTTATACAGGATACATGCATACTCATCACTAACAAGTGACTTTCTGTAAGTATATTCAACTAATATTTTATGTGTGTGTGCACGCACAAGCACTTGCACGTGTGTGTGTGACTAATGTAGTCAGATTGCACTATAATCTAGTTACTTTCTACACATATACAGGCAAATCCGTAAGATTTTCTGAATGTTAAATTTGCTCATAAGTAACAATTATCTTTAATGGTATAGATCAGCAAATCCAATGCATGTTCACTTCTAAGTTCCCCATGAATACTCATATGACCTAGCTTTCTCTACATTACTGTTTAAAAAAAGAGAAAAATCAATGGATATCAGAATATCCATGCTATTAAGGAGAGAGTAAGGAAGTTCCATATAACTTGTCCATTTCGTTTTTCTTTTTCTATTATGGCTTATTTTAGTACTGGTCAAATTTTTCATAACCTACAAACTGTCTCTTCAAGGTTGAAGGTAATTTGAAAGGGACCTGTCTTTTTTTATTTTATTGATTTTTATTGAGCTCTACATTTTTCTCTGCTCCCCTCCNATGCTCCCAATTTACTCAAGAGATCTTGTCTTTTTCTACTTCCCATGCAGATTAAATGTATGTATGTCTCTCTTAGTGTCTTCATTTTTGTCTAAGTTCTCTGGGATTGTGATTTATGGGTTGATTTCCTTTGATTTATGTTTAATCACCACTTATGAGTGAGTACATGTGATACTTGTCTTTTTGTGTCTAGGTTACCTCACTCAAAATGATGTTTTCTGGCTCTATCCATTTTCCTGCAAAATTCAAGATGTTATTTTTTTCTGCTTTGTAGTACTCCATTGTGTAAATGTACCAC
>LOJH01055991.1:0-11779 GCA_001685095.1 Ellobius talpinus | reverse complement strand
AGGAGGTGGAAAATTTTAATAATAATAAAGAAAATGAAAAAAAAGAAAAAAGAAAATAAACAATGGATTCAACCCTAAAAAAATTTTTGGCAACTATAATAAGAGTTCTTAAAAATTAGAAGTTTGGCTTAATGAACATCATGTAAGATGAACATGATTTCCCATACTCTCAAAGGCCAACAAGCAGTTTTTTTTTAAATCAGAACAACTAGCTATACATGTCAAGATTAGGACGCTTCTTTTACAAATCCTATCTCATTCTTGTTCTAACACTTAAGTCAAGAGCTATACAAACACACACATATACATACATACACACACATACACACATATACATACACACACGCATTGAGGCACTGGATGTGCACAGAAATAATGGCCAAGCTATATATGACAGTAGAGCTCTGACCTCTAACCTATGTGGCAACCAGTCCAAAATATTCAAAACTTGGTCAGTCAGAACTAGCTACCTTATTTTTGCCTCAAAAATAAGTCAACATCTACCAAGTAAAGCCAATATGCATCCTAATTAATTGCACAAGTTAACTTCTATCTAGTAATATTTCTCAAGGCTCCCTATCAAGACACCTTCCAGAAAAGATCACACATGAAGTGCTCTCTCTGTCTGTCTCTGTCTCTGTCTCTGTCTCTCTCTCTCTCCATTCTCACCTGGATGGCCTTTGGTTATTTTTGTTTCCCTTATCATTTCACCAAGACACACCCTGTACTTCTCAGTGCTGGAGACCAAGCATCAAGACAGGTGCAGAGCCCAGATAGGCTCCTGCACTCGGCACTTACATGTTTTGGCAAGTTTATACCAGTTCTGTAAGTAGGCACTGGCATTGGAGCTCTTTGCATTCTGCCCTTAGATATTTATTCAAAATTGTGTGTATATATATACTCACTTTGAATTATTTTGTATTTTTGGCAGAATTAGCCATCCTTTTTCATTTTTAAACTTCAAATTTGTTATTTTGTATATTTATGTTATACTCACATGTGTATGTTTATATATATGTGCACACATCTTGTGCAAAGAACAGATATTGACAATTTCGGGCGGCTTCCTCACTTTTTAGCGGGGGTTTTTAGACCTAAAGCTTAAATACTTACTCATTAGAATCTGAAAAGCAATTTTACACTATACTTTGAAAACCCAGTTTTCTATTATTTTTCTTCAGATTTCTTAAACTACCCATACTTAAGCTACTTTATCCTAAATGTACATAAAACTTGTATATATGTCCATAAGAGTTTTCTTAAAATGTACATTGTCTATATAGGATGTTTCCATCCAAGGATCAGCAGCACGGGAAGAATATTGAACATTATGAAATCGTTTCCTTTCGCAGTAACAGGGACTGTGCTGTTCTTCCACCTTAGTTTTTAGGACACTGACTCTCACCAAACCTGGTGCTCACCAGCTGGGCAAAATTAGTTCTACACTGAGCTGAAAGGGTCCTCCTGCTTCCACTGACCTCAATTCCAGAACTCTCCACCCCCACTCAGATACGCTAGAGCCTCCATTGAGAACTATGGTCTCATATATTTTGGTAAATCCTATCTCAAAACTAAAACTAACCCTGATGAATATTAAGCAGGTGTGCTGTTACTGGTTTAAGATCTCTTGGAATATAGTCTTCAGAGACAAAATCAGTCCAATTGGCAGAACTCATTGAACTTTCCAGAACTTGTCAATCAGCCAAAGACCAGCAAACAAGCATTAAAATAAATGTAAACATACCGTGTTCATGTTCATTAACTTTCCAAACCTATAACAATTACATAAGACAATGTAAAAAGAGAAAGGGGCTATTCGGGCTTACAGTCTGGGAGGTTTCAGTTCATGGTTGCTTGCCTCTGTGGTGAGGCAGTGCTTCAAAGCAAGTGCTGAACATGCTCAGTTCATAGCCAAGGAGAGAAATGGGGAGGGTCAGCAGGGGAAGAGAGGAGAGAAGGATTGGGGTCCCATTACTGACTGATTTTAAGGACACACCCCCAATGACCTGAAGATCTCACAATGGACCATGGCTCTTAAGGCTTCTGTGACCTCCCTGAAGTTCTACTTTGGCTAACAAGCTGTTAGTATGGGTATTTGTACATGTATAGACTGTAGCCAATATTGGGTATAGGGTTTGAAGCAGTGGCTTGGGTTTATTCTAGAAACAGGGTTTCTCACCACCACTGACACCCCCATAGGAAAATAAACATCGAAGTAAGGAACTTCAAATGTACTTCTACTTCCTAGAGACATGGCTGTCCCAAAGGCTGAGGAGCAGGTGGCAATAAAAGACACTGAAGGAACTATTCTGCGGTTATGGCCTCAATAACTCCCTCCACAGGAAGACTCTCAAGGAATTCAAATAGATCGTCATGAAGTAGTAACACTTACCTGCTGCATTTGGAAAAAAGAGAAATTATTCCTCTGACCTTTCCTTCATATCCTCTTTGAAACTCTCCTGTTAGCAGTTTGGTAGCATAGAAGTTAAAATGACCTCAGAGGGGAATTTATCAAATCTCTCCGTGATTTTCATCATCTGGACATGGGCAAGTTGATTCCTCTACCTAAGCCAACATACGTAGGAGATGTGTAATAGCTGTGCCAGAATTCCTGAGTGATGTGTGCTTTGTTTTGCACAGCTTGTTTATAGTCACTCTTCTTCCCCTGGCTCATTGCTCATTTGTTGTAATTTTTCTCTAACATTCCCTTTCTTTTTTCCTTCCTCCTAAGGACACCTTTTAGATTAGAATATAGACATTCTCTTCTATGACATTGTTCTTAAGCGTAGCCATTGCCCCCGTTTTATTGACTGCTAGATAGTCCACTACGGGTCTCCACATAAAACTTCTGGCATAAATTCTGGTTTAATGAAGGAGGAACATGGGGATTATAGTTTATGATGTTTCCATCTGTACTGTGTGACCCATGATTTGAAACAAGACTATCTAGTGAATGATATAAACCTAAGTTAATCTAAGTTTTAACAGCCTTAATAGGGCAGTGGGCCAAGTACCCATACCCTATAAAAGTAATAAAGACTCAAATTATGTAACACATCTGCTGTACGGTCTTGATTCTGACCTTAAGCCATGAATGACTCCTTTCTTCCTAGTTCTTCACGGTACCTCTGCTAGATACCACTTTCTTTGTATGCAGCCTGTTTGTGTCTGTTCTTCTCAGACAAACACTTCCTACATCTTGGAAATGGTGTTCTGAGACTTGTCTGGACAAAAAGCCTCCAAATCTATAAATTACCAAGGCTGGAAATTCTGATTCAGTCACACGCTCCCAAACAACATCCTCTTTGATTATTTTGTATTTTTACCTGCAGACATTTCTGACTCATTGCTTATGCAAACCATGAGAGGGATGTTTTTACTTGTGGGATTCATGCAACTAGAAGAGATCACCATAAACTTCTGCTAACATTGGCAGCGACTTTTAATGGCATCACCTCTGTTTCAATGAACACAGATCCGCATGAGCCTTGGTGGAAGATCACTCTAGATTTCTTTCGGGTAATTGTAGTGGTGTCTATGCCATTGTAAATTTTGTTTAACTGACAACCACTAAACAGTTCAGATAGAACATGCTGTGTATCACCACAAGAACAAGGCAACTCACTTCTCTAAGGTTGATCCTCACGTTCTATTACATCAGTTAGATTTTTATCACCTCAGATAATTAACTGAAAATGGGGAATGTTCTATTTTGGTTTATGGTTTCTTAAGTTTCAGTTCAAGTGATTGGTCCTGCTTTAGGTTGGTGATAGCACAGTACATTGTGGCTGATGAGCATGGTAGAGGAGGCCTGCTTAATTCTCGGTGCTACAAAGAAGGAAGAGGAGAAGGAAGTTGGGGAAAGGGAGCCTCATATGTCCTTCTTGATCATATGACCTCACACGCTTCCATCAGGCTCCACCTCCTAAAGATTTTACTACCTTCTAAAAGGGCAAAGGCTGAGAATCGAGCCTTCAGACACATGGGCTCTGGGGCAACATTCAAGATCCAAGTTATAACACCTAAATAAATTATTCTCGGCTTGGGTTAGTAAACTAGACTTTCCCGGGTCCATGTATCTTATAGGAACTAGAATTTTTCTCTTTTGGTTTTGTCCTTGTGGTTATTATCTCTGTCTTTGCCTTTTGCTCAGAGGAGCTTCTCTTTCCTCAGATTCCCACAGTGATGATGAAAAAAAAAACATTCCAGATGATTTCCCATGGCACTGATTAGAAGGGGAATGAATAATCTCTAAGGCAATGGGATTTTTGTGATTATGTCAAAGTTTACATGTAAAAAAATGATGAAAACAATGAATGACCAAGAAACTGCATGCACAGGCAGTCAGTGCCAGGCAATGGAACTGTCTCCCATAGCCTCTGTAGCAACAGCCAAGGAAACCAAATCCTGATCCTGATCTCTGCAATCATCACCCCATGAAGAGTGGGGAATATTCATTCAAGAGCTTTTCCTTTCCCTTTGGCTCTGGACAAGACCAAGCAATGACAGACACAGACGCACTACATTCTGGTGTCCCTCACTTAGCCATTCATCCTCCAGCTTCCCAGGGCAGATTGTTTTAGCTGGATCCTGTTTGGCACCTTCCTTTTGTTCACTGTCAAGATCCCCCCACTTCCTGGTCTGCCTTTGAGCCTCTTCTAATTGTGCTGAAGGTGTTGGTACCTGTTCCCTGTTACAAGGTGAGTGATTTGCCTCAATTAGTTCCATCTCAGCAGTCTCCAGTTATTGCTACGGCTTCCAGAAGTGGCTTAGCCTTGTTGTGTGGTATCCATAACAATGGACATAAAGGCAGCAAAATCATAAAAGCATCCTCAAACATGGAGAATGACTTGAAAGATAGTAAGGAAGGCCCCTTTGTTAAAACGAAAGAAAAAAGGAGTTTCTGAAAAATTGCCTAGAAGTATTCTGGAAACTATGAAAGGGGGGAAAATAAGTGATTTGTTTGGCTTTATAAAATGACTTGATAGGCTGGGAAGAGTTCTTATTTTTTACAATAAGAAAGAGAAAAAAATGCTCAGTGCTTTATGTTTGAGAGCAATCTTCTTCCATGAGCTTTCAAAGTACTTTGCAAAAAAAAAAAAATCACCCAGTGTCAAGGATTAAAAAAATCCTTTTCAAAAAAAAATGAGAGCACAGTTGATTTTTCCAGGAGAATAAAATAAAAATTTATGTGCTTTTCCATTAGCTATTGAAGTAATTATTCTGGCACAATGAGGCTAGTCTGTATGGCAGGCTTCTATATATTATTCATGCTATGTCAATTCCCAACAATAGAAAACTCACTGAAAAAAAATCACTGACTTTTAAATTGAGCATGCTATTCCCACTACATAAAGAATGTTTGTGCTAAGTTACATATTTATATCATGTGATTTTTATGGCTGGGAGTAATCCCTCCCTTGACCCATGGATAACGCATTCTATTGACTTGAGTGTATTCCTCCTTATCTGGTTTCTACAAAGGGACAGCAACCTAAGAATACTGTCATTATCTTCATTTATCTCTTGTTATGTGGAAGAACTGCTTTACTATTAAAGCTGCCCTTTAATTCTTTGGAGTGAAGTTTCTTACTTTAGATTTCATCAGAAAAATTTTTCCTCCTTTGGTAAAAAATGACTTAGATATATGTAGGTAGTGGTTTTAATAAGAATGGTGATACATTTGAAAGTTTGGTCATCAGAAAGTGACAACACTTGAGAGGGAAAAGGAGGTGTGGCCTTATTGGAGTAGGTGTGACTTTATTGGAGGAAGTGTGCCATAGGGGTGGGGCTTCTGGGTTTCAAAAGCCCAAGTCATTCCCAGTGTCTGTCCCTTGCTGCTGCTTGAGGATTCAGATGTAGAACTCTCATCTCTTTCTCCACCACCACATCTGCCCACATGCTGCCATGCTCCCTGCTATAAAGATAACAGACTAAACCTCTGAACCTGTAAGCAAGACCCAGTTCAGTGTGTTTCTTTATAAGAGTTGCCATGGTCACGGTGTCTCTTCACAGCAATAGGACACTGACTAAGACAGTATATAAAATCCAAGTTGTTGTAGATTATCTGACTTTTTAAAAGACTAGTCTTGAAAATGATAGCAAACATGTGCCAAGGGTTTTGTGTTTGAATGTTTTAAAACTGTAAGACATGGATACTAAAATAAAATAACAAGAGGACTTTCTATTCCTGGAAGCTTGGCAGAGCCTTTTCTTCAGGGTCTTGTTTTCTTCACTGGGCTTTTCTTCCTCTCCTTACTCACACACCTAGCTTAGTTACTCACTTTCCAAAGTCTAATGAGATGTAAATATGACCCCTGTCATGGGTCTTTGAGTATAAAATTCAAGTTTACCTCACTTGGTTCCCCATTAACTTTTTCTTCTTGATATTTTTGTCATTCAACCTATGAAATGTCTGATGTTTTTCTGAGAAGGCAGAACTTTTTCATTCACGAAATTTTAGCCATGTGTTTAAAAACTTCTTATTGATCACTTACTATGTGTACATAACATACTAAGGGTGCAAAGATGTTTGACGTGTGTCCTTATTTTAGACATGACGAATTCACGATGAACTAGTGGAAATCAGCATATATAAATCAAATAGTAGTTAGGACTCTCTTTCCTTAAACATTTAAGTCAAATTACTCAAATAATGATTCGATGAGCCAGGCCAGGGGAGGTCACTGCCTTCATCAAGATTTTCTTATGGTTCTTATTTTAGGTTTCAGGGGCTGGCAGAATCAAAGCCATATCACTCTTATTTCCTGGTGAGGCTAAACCTCTTGATTTTGAGTCTTACCTTCCAGGACTAGTCAATTTTCTCTGTTATACGTAGAGCCAGGTGTGGAATTCAGTGTCCTGTCCTGGCTTTCCTATCAGACAAGCATGCCTATAGCATCCACATGATTAAAGGACTTTGGTGATAAAGGACCACAGAGGAATTGATAAAATGTTAATGTTACTTAATCTCTTTCTGATGTTTTTAGACTACCGCCATTTCTAGGAGGTGCTCAGTTTTATCGCTCACGTCCCCAGCTGTGGGGGTTGCTTGGTCATCACTTGTGCCTACTCTCCTCTTCAATTTCTGCCTTGATCTGTAGCCAGTCTCCCAAATCCCTGCTCATTTTGAAGGCAAAGTAATTTTATTCCCTCTTTGCTTCACTGAGCTGTTTGAGCTCATACTCTGGAGGTCTCTTTCCTGTTATAAAAAGCTTTGTTCAGTAGAAGACTTCCTACTCACCAGCGGCAATTTCACCTCTCTCTTTGGGCCAAAAACGGAGAAGTGGCTCCAGTCAATGTCAATTTTAAATAGCTCTGCAGTTTCCCCCTCCGTTACATGTGTAAATGATACCCTGCTCCGGCAGTCGCTATGGAGACCTCCTCAGAGCATGCTGTGTGCTTTGACAGTTCAGAGAAGTCTGAGGAGTCCGGAAAGCTTTGCCACATGATTTGAATTGGTTTTAGAGTACGGGGATGCATTTACTTGTCAGAAAGTTGCCGGTGTGTGTGTGTGTGTGTGTGTGTGCATGTTCATATGAAGCTTTTATTCTAGCTTACTACATCAGTAGAATAAAGAAAATCTAATAGATGTAAATAGTAAAAGTAGAATAAATATTCTTTCATGATTCATTATATTAAGCTAAGTATTCTTGTTCTTTTATTATTTAATCTTTCTCACAGTGTTCTTATCTTTGCATCTAGTCCATCTTCTCCACCTTTGCTGTGTTTCTCTTCTTTGAATCTTCCCTGCCTATCTTCTCCTCTCCAGACCTTTGCTGTGTCTTTCTCCTCATCTTTGGTCACTTCTGTCTTGTTCTGCCTTTGTTCTACTATGTCAGCCATGCCCTTTCCTGAGCTTGAATCTGTCCGCTTTCACGGTACTTCACATAATATGTAACATGTCAACTTTTAACACGAGGTGTGCCCCAGGTTTTCCCTAGTGCTGTTCCATTGTTACTCCCCCAGAGATAATGATGAAGTAAGAACTGAAAGGAAACAAGCTCTTGCTCTGTGTTGCCCATACTTTCCTGCTCCTTACAAGTAACACTGAACACAGAATAATTTATATTATTTACTCCTCAGGAATAAAACCAAATCAGGTCTGGTGAAATGGCTCAGGAGGAAAACGAGTTCAATACTCAGGATCCATGTTAGAAGGAGAGCATCGACTCTCCTATGAGCCGTGCTTCATACTCTTGCTGTGGTACACACATGCACGCACACATGCATACACACACACACACAATCAGGTAAACTAAAACTGAGCCACCTAAATTAATAAATTACCCACCATATCAGCTTAGGATGTTGTGCAGAGTGATGATGTGGGATATCTGTATGCTGTGAATATCTGTTGCTTTTATTGCCTGATGAATAAAGCTGCTTAGTGCTTAGGCCTATGGCAGGGAAGAATACAGCCAAACTGAATACAGGGAGAAAGAAGGTGGAGTTGAGAGAGACGCCAGCAGTCACCGGAGGAGTAAGATGCCAGAACATTACTGGTAAGCCACGGGCCACTTGATGATACACAAATTAATAGAAATGAGTTAATTTAAATATGTAGAGCTAGTCAGTAAGAAGCCTGAGTCATTGGCCAAACAGTTTGTAACTACTAGTAAGTCTCAGAGTGGTTATTTGGGAACTAGTGGGAGAGAGAGAAACCTCTAGGTTTAGAGTGAGATGGTGGAAGACAGTTGGGTAATCCCAACCCATGTCCTGCCTTGCCAGAGGTGGCTAAGGACTAAGTAGGATTCTGTCATAGACTAAGTCCTATTCATATGCTCCCCCAACTTCTCTTCCAAGATGCTACTTAGACACCACCAAAATTCTCTTTTCCAATTCCAAATGAGTCAAATGAAGATTTAATTCTCCTTGATAAGCATGTCTTCCTTAGCAGCCTTTTAGGAATCCCCCAGGAGTCAGTCATCAAACCTCCTGTAGCTTCAACTACAATTTCAATTTCATCTTCCCCACTGCCCCACAGCCCTTTCTTTCAACTGATACTATCTGTAAACCTTTTCCCCTCGAAGTCAATACAACACTGGATCCCTCAACTTCACTAAACAACCTAACCACATCCTCTCTTCCTTTCGAAAGGAAATAAGCTGCTCATACAGTTTCACATCTCAGAGATCTTCTTTGTTGATTTCTATGACTCCTAGGTGACCTCCTTGTGGACCATAGGTTGCTATCCACAAACTGACAGCAAGAACGAATTACTGAAGACAACACCTACCCAACTCATTGAACAGGGAGAAGTCAAGCTGGTGTCTACATAGAGACTTCAATCCTACAGGCTAGCATCTTTGATACAAGAAAGTACTCTGCATGCTACCAAATGAGAAATGTAAACATTAGCCCAACTCCAAACCCTTCAATCTACAATGGTGTCCTGCCTGCAAACTAAATGAGTACAATGGTGTCACAAATCTTGTGGGAGTAACCAACCAATATCTGATTTGACTTAAGGCCCATTCCACAAGATGGAACCCATACCAAACACTGCTTGGGTGACAAAAGAACCTGAGACTAGTATTCTAGAGACCTGTTGACTGAGGTTTTCTGTCTGCCCAGTTCCGCAGCCATTTAGTCACAGAGAAAATCACACAGAGAGTCTTCATTAGATATAAACTGATTGGCCCATTAGCTCAGGCTTCTTGTTAACTCTTATAACTTATATTAGCCCACTATTCTTGTATTTGTTAGCCACATGGCTCAGTAACTTTTTCGGCGGGGCAGGTCACATCTTGCTTCTTTGGTGTCTGGACAGGCCTGGGGAGGAATGGGCTTCCTCCTTTCCAGAACTGTCCTGTTCTCATTGACCTGCCTATACTTCCTGCCTGGGTACTGGCCAATCAGCGTTTATTTAAAATNCATTAGCTCAGGCTTCTTGTTAACTCTTATAACTTATATTAGCCCACTATTCTTGTATTTGTTAGCCACATGGCTCAGTAACTTTTTCGGCGGGGCAGGTCACATCTTGCTTCTTTGGTGTCTGGACAGGCCTGGGGAGGAATGGGCTTCCTCCTTTCCAGAACTGTCCTGTTCTCATTGACCTGCCTATACTTCCTGCCTGGGTACTGGCCAATCAGCGTTTATTTAAAATATAATTGACAGAATATAGACAATTGTCCCGCACCAGGGACCTAGAAAAAAACCAAAATACTGTTGTTCTACTTAAAGAGTGTAACAATAAAATGACTCCTAATGACTTTCTGCTATACTCATATATCAGTGTCTTGTTCAGCCATCATCAGAGAAGCTTCTCTTGACATGTATGGGATAAACACAGAGAGTCATAGCAAGATAGTATGCAGAGGGTAAGAGACCTTGGAATACTCACCCCTAAATGGGTTGTCCCCATCAAATCTAGGCTCAGGGAACCCTGCAGAGGAGGAGGAAAAAGGAGTCTAAGAAACAGAGGGGAAGGAGGACACCAAGAAACAAGGCCTAGACACAACAGGTTTGACATACATGTGAACACACAGAGCCTGGGGCATCATGCATAGAGCCTGCATGTTTCTTCACCAAATGGGATCCTAAAGATGAAAGAAATGGCCTACTGATAGGATGTGACCACATCTTCAAGTTCCTGTGGCCTTTATTTTCCAGATTTGACAGTATCCTGGAGTTATGAGCCAGAACAAATCCGTTCTCCCTTAAGTTGCTTTTGCTAGAATATTTACCATAGCAACTGGAAAAAGATGGTTTAATATATTCATGACCAAGCAACTTGGGAAGGAAAGGGTTTATTTGGCTTATACTTCCACATCACTGCTCATTTTTGAAGAAAGTCAGGGCAGAATTTTGAGGCAGGAACTGATGCCATGAAGGAGGGTTTCTTACTGACTTGTTCATCATGGTTTTCTCAGCCTGTTTTCCTATAGAATCCAGGACCACCATCCCAGGAGAGGCACCACCTACAATGGGCTGGTCTCTTTCTCATCAGTCACTAATTAAGAAAATGCCCCATAGGCTTGCATGTAGGCCTATCTTGTGGAGGCATTTTCTCAACTGCAGTTCCCATCTCTCAAGTGTTTTCCTGGTACTAAGAAGAAAATAAAACCTACTTACATATGGGAGTTTTCTGGGCAGGAATAGGCAGGTTTGTGTGTCCCTATAGCCTAGATTCAAAGTTTGTCAGAGTAGAAAGGATGCTTCTGTGTCTTAGAGGCAGAGGAAGACAGTAAGGCCAGAATATGATGGGCTAGAGAGGAATAATCCTGGACCTCCCTTTGTTAGTTCGCACGAGGCCCAACCACTGAGGAAAGAGATATGGTTCTCAACTGCTCAGCTGACATATGGGACAGAACCAGCACACAGAGTCCTGAAACAGCTTGCTTTCCTGTCCCCCTCACTCACCCAAGAAGAGTGTCTTCGGGAGTTTAAATATCTATGAAATAAATTTTAATCAGTTAATACCTCCAAAATCTTTTTTTTTCAAAACTAAAATTTACTTTATTTTGTTTAAATAGCATTTTTAAACAGGAAGTCAATTAATCAGTGTTTTATGTCTGGTTTATGAAAGCTTATCTTAAAATAAAAATTAATTTGTCTGTCTTAAACCTGTGGCAATCTTGTTCATACTGCCAAAGTGTCTTTTAGTCCATATTTGCATCAGTGTTGTTGTTTCTGGAAGATGCTGTTTCCTTGGAGTCATCTATGACCTGTGACTTTTTTTATTAAAAATTTCCAGCTCCTCCTCTCCTCCCATTTCCCCCCTTCCCTCCTCCCCCTCCCCCTCCCTCTCCAGTCCAAAGAGCAGTCAGGGTTCCCT
>LOJH01055990.1:0-11779 GCA_001685095.1 Ellobius talpinus | reverse complement strand
TGCCCCAGTCTGCCTGACTGGACGCCCACGAGCTTGTGTAATCAATAAGGCCTCTTGCTGATTGCATCCACCAGGACTGGTTATCGGGGAGGGTGAAGATCCTGACTTGAGGTTCTTTCAGTCTTCAATTAAGTCCATTTTACAATTATCTCCTGATAACTAGATCTAATCTCTTAAAGAAAAACATAGTTATAAACTGTGCATGGAACTGATATTTTTCACAATTTCTGTTAAAAACCTGGTCCCACTCGGGTGGGTCTACAGATCTCACTTCTGCCACTACTGTGTTTGACCAGAAATATTCTAAGCTTGACTTTTCTTGCTTATCAGTAGAGGAGCAGATTGTTTTTTAATATGTACGGTACTTGCTTACATTTGACCTTTATGATCATATTTTTAGAATCTTATAATTTAAATCTTCTAGAAAGTCTTGCTTCTGACTCAAAAGATATAGGTAACATGGTAACTTTTCCCCCAAAACAGGGATGGAACTTACAGGTGGGAAATGAGGTAAGAGTTTTTAGTTTCTCCTAGAAGAGATTCATTTAGCCTCATTGCTCTCTGAGAGCTGGACTTCCTCATTAGCCCTGTAGAGAAGGGGAGGTCTCCCAGAAGACTGAGAAAAGCCTGGATAGAAAGGTAGGCATTTCCTACTACTCTACCCCAGGTTTTTGCTTCGGTGACAAAATTAGTTCCTGGCTTCTCCTGGAAGGAATTTGTCAATTCATCAAGCATCTCAGCTTTTGTAATTCTCTCCACGGGTCTGGTCTGCCTCCTAAATCACCCATCCCGGGAAAGGAATGGTGCTTGCATTCTCAAGATTTCTGACTCCATGGAGAACAAAGAGAAAATGTGCCATGGATGTGTGCTTGTGACCAGTCCCTTTCTCCCAGGGCTCAGCACAAAGAGAGCAGGTGACAAGCATCCAGCTCCTAGTTTTGGCCTGGAATAACTTTAACCACACTCATTGACCTGTTTTCTCCAGGGGTCAGGCCTTTAATGAACTCATAGTCTTCTGGGAACCCAAACAGCTGCATGAGCCTTTTCTACCGCTCCTTCTGCTGTTCTGGATGGCTTCAGAGCAAAGTGTCCCAAACAGCTTGCCTGTCTCTGGAAGCAAGAGGACAAGGTTGGCCCCTGGACATAGGGACTGAAAGGATGAACAGAAACAGGTGTAATATGAACAAGAGTGGAGACATAGTCACAGACCCTCTCCTCGGCTTTGCACGGTATGAACCCAGTTCCTGGGCTCTCCAAGAGGAACGAAGGATTGGTACAAACAGTTAACATGCAAACAATTTCTAACCATGTCTCAGCGGGTCAGTTTCCATCTCATCTGTCTCGAGGAGCTGACAGATCTTGGCAACTGCTAAGTTCCTGGTGATCACAATGACAAGTAGGTGGTGTGAACAAGCACAAAGATCCGAGAAGCACCTAGAATCTCTGGCTTGGCTGAATGATGAGGTGCCTCTTAAATACTGGGAAATCCCAACAGCTCGTGTTCAACCAAAGCCACAATGTGCAGACAAATCCCATGAAGCAATAATAAACTTGAAAAACAATCAACCAAACAGACCTATCTAGAACTTTCAGGGACAATAACAGGCACACAGTGGGTACTCTCCAAGGTAGATCACAGGCTGGGTCAAGAAACAAGTCTCAACAATGTTAAAAAGCACAAAATAATTTTGCGTATCTTTTCTGATGAGATTGCTTCATTCCTCTATTGCCCTAATTTAAGGAAGAATTAATATCAGCCTTTTAAAGACATTCAAAAATGGAAATAGAGACCAACCTCAATCAGATAGCCAAGCTGGATGAGACGCCCACAAGAAAATCAGTCTGTAAGCTAATATCTTAAATAAACCAAAACACAATCCCTAATAGAATAATAGCTAACTGAGCCCATTGGGACTTTAAAGAGATGATGCAGTGAGCACTGAATGAGAAACAGTGCGGCACACCACATTAGCCGATGAGAGAGTAGAACTCATGTGATTATCTTAACAGGTACAGAGCAAAAAACCAACATCCCTTCCTGATGGTACAGAAGGAAATTCTCTCCAGGTAACACAGACTGCTTCTGAGAGCCCCGGACACTGTACCCAGTGGAACAAACCCGAAAGCTCTGCCTATAATATCCAGCACAAGACCAGGAGCCCATTCCCGCTCTTGTTCAACCGAGTACTGTCGAGAATAATTAATTAGAGGGGGAAGAGAAGTCAAGAGTATCCAAGCTGGAAACGACGAAGATCGTTCCAGTTTACAGATTAGCTGGTCCCAAATGAAGAAAATCCCAAATGTTCATTTAAAAAAAAACCAAAAAACTAATCAATAAACTCAACGATGCTGTTTGGTACAAAATCAATATATGGAAGTATGTTTGCACTTCTAGACCAGTAACAAGCTATCTGGAAAATAAAGACATCCCATTTATGATAAAATAAATACTTAGAAATCAATTTAACCTAGGAGGCTTCTACATCGCTCAACTGCAGGGATGCCGCCACAGTGAAAGTGAGACACGTGTTACACAATCCTCAATAGATACATTAAGAAGGGAAAACCCACTACAGTTGAAAAACTGTCGTGGATCTATATTTCTGCATCTTACAGAAAAATAAGTTACTTACTCCACGACCACCAAGTCCCAGATCCATGTCTCAGTGAAGTATTTTCGTATAATCTCCTTGGGAGACTCAGAAGCCTTTAGGAAATCCTCCTTGGGGCTTTGGCTTAATAGTTGGTATGCAACTGGTCCTGTGGTAGGAGAGAGGAGACAGGGGCAATAAATGCCAAGAATGAGGTCAGGAGATGTGTTACCAAAGTGCCACCACAGAAAGATCGGGAAGGACACATGGACAATCAGGAGGGCTTCTCGGAGGAAGTGGCATTTCATCTGAATTCTGAGGCATTAGAACAAACTGAACCAGGGGAAGAAAATCCCAAGCACGGGCTAAAAGAAGCACGACAGAAAGCCTTGGATTGTATACAAAAGGAAGGGAGGGCCTTGTGGAATCCCAGGAAGCTACTGCCCATTGTGCCCCATGAAGAGACCTAGGGTGCCGGGGGTGGGGAGGGCAGAAGCCTAGGTTGCCGTTGACATGTTCGTGGGAGCAAATTAAAAAGATATGGTAGCGGTTTTGAGAAAGAGTTTACGGCAATGGAGGAAGCAGGGCTAGAAAAGCTCTGTACTCCATAGTGAGTCCGAATGTCAGTCAGCTCTCCCATACCGTGAACATGACAGCCACTCCCTTCAGAGAAATGTATGCAGATGGACATACTGATAGACAGTAGATACACGGGCAGATCATACATCTATATTGCCTATGAATCCTAATAATAAAGGAGTCTACAATTCATAAATAAAGACATCCGATTCTCTGTAGTAAATGTCACACAGAAAAGGAATTCTCACGGAATGTTTCCCTAGACTTTTCCTTTACTCCGTACTTAACACGGCCAGTCACTAGTTAACAATTTAATACTAAACCCATGCTGCCCACTGTGACTCAGCAAAGACCCAGCTGGCATCCCCCAGCACAGCGAAGAGTCTTCACTGATACTTTAGGGCCATTGAGCAACATCTTTGCTTGACTGAAAGAAGGCAGCCTGCTTAGTTGAGCTCCTGGGCACCATCCCTTTTCCTTCCGCCCCTCATCTCTATCAGCAAAGACAGACAGATTTCCTGGCTCCTCAGAGCCCTTCCTTTCTTTACTTTGTGCCTGTGTGATCTGCACTTCTCTTAGGCCGCTGGTGACAATCGGCCTCGTGTGCTCTGCACTTGGCGGAGGGTTTTAAAAATTTATGTCGTTTGGTTCAGTGTTTTCGGCACTAATCTCCTCTGCTGTTTCCGGACCATCCACAGACCTTGGGTTTACAGATATCTGAGTTGGTGAATACCTTCAACCCCATGTCCTATAAAGGAGATGATCAGCTGATAGTGCATAGCCATACACATGTCCTTCCATCTGAATTAAACTTCCCGTGTGTGTATTTAAAGCAGGAGCATCATTAGCACGCTTGTGGGAACATTAGCACGCTCGTGATGTTAATTTTGTCCCTTAAACTCCCCCAACAGTCATGATTTTATACATGATACTTAGAAATATCACAAAGCAATAAATTTCAATAAAAGAAAACATTATTAGTCATTAAAATTGGTCCTGAAGTCGCTGCATTCGGCAGATCTGCTCCTGCTGGTGAGCTCAGAGGTGTCACTTGGCTCCTTTATTTTGTTAGTTCCAACAGTGACAAGAAGACAATTTTCCACACAGGATACTTTAAGAGCCTTCAGAACTGTCTCTAAGGTAAGGAGCTTACCTTTAGGAAGCCATACATGTCCTCTTCATTTGTATTCCGCACTGGGGAATACAGGATGCCATCAATGTAGACATTGTTATGCTTGATACAGTCTTTGCTGTCTTCTTCCTCCAGATTCGCACCCTCAGGGAAGCCAGTGAGGTCTTTCACTGGGAGCAGATCATAAATCTGCAGAAATGCAAGCAGGTAGGGCTAGCTTGATGTGGCTTTTTATTAAAACAAAACACAAAACCAAGAGCATCAGAACCAACTTTCCCTCGAGCACTGAGATACGCCTTAATAATGGAGAGACAGAGTTGTGCTGTGGGTGGCACAACATTTTGGGAAGAAAGAATGAAATGACATTTTTGTCGCCACCTTGCAGTTAGCAACAGACTCTGTATAGAATGAAGGGCACGTGTCTCAGACAGAGCAAGTACTGTAAACATTCTCTGTGTGGGAGGAACAGAGACAAAATGCTCTGGGTCTTCACGCAGTCCCTACAGGCTGACCTCTGACCTTCTGGACACAACGCCTTCTATCCATTCAGGAGAGAGAAGAAAAACAGACACTCAATGCTGAGAGATGCACGGATGTGCTTTCAAGGAGAAGAGACCATGGCCAGGAAAGACTGGACTGGGAGTGTGTGGTGATCCTCACAAGCCACTCCTCCCCAGCCCTGCCCCCGCAACTTTCCGCCCCTGCTTTGATTTTCTCCAAAACATAGATTGTCCATTTCAGTTATGAGATTGTAAATTCTGTAGGACACAAATATCTGACTTTTCATAGCTCCCAACTAGGTCCCAGAACTTATACAGCCCGAGAACACAATAGGTGTTAAGAGCACGCTCAGTGGACGACCACCAGGTGAAACTATTTTATTAGTAAAATACTAACAAAGGCTTGAAAGGAGCTCATGTCCTGTTACAACAAAGGCCCAAACGCTCCTCCTTCACGATTATAGAAGCACTAGCTGTCTACTCTTTGTGTCCATCAGCACTGCTGTCCTTTCAGAGCTCTGACAAGGACAAAAATCACATCACACATACACGAACCAGGGCTATCGTTCTGCTTATTGAAATGCACTTAACATGTCCTTTAAATATATATTTTAACACTTTCTATTAAAATACCACTTGAAAAGACCAAGCAGTGTGGACTGATGAGATGGTTCAGCGGGTGTGTCTGCCACGCAAGCCCAAGGGCCCGAGTTCAGTCCCCAGAGCACACTGCACAAGGACAGAGTTGACACTTGAAAGTTGTTCTCGACCTGTGATCTACTCTGTAGCATTTGTGTGGTCCACACACATCATAAATATACAGCAATAACATAAAGTAAAAATTAAAGACCAAGAAGTTATATTTTCTTCTACTTCCTTTTTAAGATCTTGTTTGCTTGTTTGTTTGTTTGGGACAGGGTCTCTCTATGTAGTCTTGGTTGTCCCAGAATTTGCTGTGTAGACCAGGCTGAACTTGAACTCACAGAGATCCTCCTGGCTCTGTCTCCTGAATGCTGAAATTAAAGGTGCGCACCACACTGTCCTTTTTAAAGTATGTGTGTGTGCGTGTGTCTATGTGTGTGTCCGTGTTTGTTGGTGTCTGTACCTGTGTCTGCGTGGAAGGCAGAGAGCAGCCTGTGGGAGTGATTCTGTCCTTCCACCATGTGGGCTTGGGGATTGGACACAAATTGTCAGACCCGGCAGCAAGTTCCTTACTCACTGAGCCTTCTCAACACTATACTTACATTATTATTGAAGTAAAAATCTATTCTTTTCTTTTGTAAGCTTCCATAAATCCTTCGGCAAGAACCTATTCCTGTAGAGCCAACTACAGCTGTATACCCCGGTGAGTGGCTCTAGGCAAGGGTGCACCCTTTCGTTATGTCCTGCTTTCAAGTATTTTATTTCTCAATGTCTCTTATCATCCGATGATTTATATTCTCGTTTTTTATTCATCAATACATATTTTTCAATAATGATGTTCACTTTGTGACATCCCTTATTTTAGTGAACACCATCCTTATGAAAACAGAGATCTGAAATATTATTGCGCTTATGCAGCCTCAGTGTAGGCACATAGACCACCCAGACCCGCCTCATGAGGTAATGATCTTCATTAAGTTTCCCACAGTGCTAAAACTAATTTGAAAACATATCATTGATTTGGCAGAGATGGGTTCTGGGCACTCGGCTCTCTTTTTACACAAATATACTTTATCATGACCTTCCTGGTTCTACAGTCAGAAGTAATCCGTTTTTAGTTTACACATCTGTAGCTCTCTTGTAGAACTTTTGCAGCCTGCTTTGTACGCTCCCCAACACTGCTGAGTGCGGTGGCTCAGCACAGTCCCAGCTGGGTTCACATGGCCATGTGATCTGGAGCAAGACATGATGATGATACTTGATACTTGAATCTTGTGTCTTTCTGGCTAATTTGCATTGTGTTTTTACATTTTCAAAACATTGGTTTTCTGGTTGAATATACTGAGCAAAACACTTGCATTGTTTTTTGTTGTTGTTGTTTTTGTTTTTTGTTTATTTTTGGTCCACTAGCAGAAGCTGGGAGTGTGATGAGGAAACAGGAAGTAGGAGAGATTGTGTGCAAGCATCTTCCTCACTGAGCAAGGGGCCTGTCAAAGACTTCAAACTATTCACCTATGGGGAACTGTAGTTGTTTGTGTGTTTTTATTTACTCTTTGAGAATTCGCTGTAATAGATTTCGATCGTATTCTTTCTCTTCCCTCAACGTCACTATAGTTTCAATAGGTCTTCCATTGCTCGGGCATTTCCCCTTGCTTCAAGGCCCTCACACCACACGGTTGTCTCTCATCTGCAAGGCCAACAAGGACTCACCGAGGATGCGGAGAGCTCAGCCTCGGGTTTCATGAGCAGCACACTTTGGTCCACAGCTCGTAGGGCACAGAGGGACTGAGGAGAAGCTGTGACTTTGAGGAGGGTACGAGTGGCCGGAAAGCCATTATTTGGACTGAAGCTCAAATCCACCTGGAATATAGGAAAGAATGTTCAGAAAAACCAATTTCTGTATATTCCCCCCCGGGGTCACTTACATTTCCGAGGTGTTCCTCACCTCCAGCATGTAACAACTTTGCTTTCCCAGTGGTTGGTGTTACCCTACGTGAGAAAGGCTTTGTCGCGCCTTGGAATTTGCTCTGATTCTCAAGATTGATTAGGCCATTGTAATGGTCTCTATAGATACTTCTAAACGGTCAGTTTTGAAGTGTCAGTCTTGTATCTCAGATATACAGTGAAAGCTCATTAACTCTGGATTTGTGGCTTGCAAAACGCTCTAAGTGTTTTTGTTCGGGCTTCGTGTGGCTTTTAAACTTGCTTGCGTACTTCCTCATATTCCATCACAGAGAGAGGAAGAAGGCATTGAGAGCTAGGCCATATGCACAGAGAATTTTGAAAACGAGGCAATAACACAATTCCTTAATGTGACTCTGCTGTGACCTTGTAGGACGTCGCTGGGACAATCCACACATGTCTAAAAGAATGGCTAGCAACAGGGACGCGAGTCCTAAATGTAGAAATTTGATTATAGGAAGCACCCACCTTATTGACCAGACAGTTTCCAATCTCATATTTGACAGTATCTGCAACTACTTCGCCAACAAGCAGAATGATATAAAGGAGCAATCGAGCCATAGGAGCCAGGTCTGACTCCACTGGGATTGGTATGGAGAAATGGCCTTTCTCTGGAGCAGAGAGAATGAGATGCGGCAACCATGGGTTAGACACACTCAGAGTGAAAATGAGAATCATTTCATCGCACAGAGCTAGTCTGAGCCCCTGGCCTAGCCAATGACAGCTCCGATTAGTGGACATGACTAACAGTCCACATAACAAGTGCATGGCTACCTTGTAGAACCCTGGCTCTGGAGAAGCAGTTACATGAAATCATCTCTCCTATATAAATCAGATATATTTTTTCTTATTACTTTTGAGCTTTAGCTGACTGACCCTAGCCTCAAATGCTACCTAAGGGAGCGGGGTATCGGCTTCACCATCATTAATTCTTAGTTCCTCCTGTTAGGAGAGAAAGGAAGTCATGAGGCCGGATGCTGAGAGGTTAACACACTGTATTTACACTTACGTCCTCTTTCCCTCTGTGAAACATATAGTGGTGTCCTTTTCTCCGACAGAGGAAGCCTACACTCCCACAGAAGCCAGCTTTGATGCCTTTGGATGCTGTCATGTCTGCATTAAATGTTCTTGCGTTAGTTGCAGTGCCTCCATTTTGGCGCCAAAGAGAAAAGATGCTTGTTCATAGTTTTCTAGTAAATCAGTGTTTAGACACCATCAGAACAGGGGAGCCTTCAGATGTTTATTATTCTATTTTTCCTGAGCAGAGTCCTGTTGCATGCTAGAAATACACACACACACACACACACACACACACACACACACACGGCAGGGAGGGAGGGAGGCAGAGAGAGAGGTCTGTGCAGAGAGAGAGAGAGTTTAGCAAAAACCTGCTAAGTAGAAAGCACTCAAAGTTTATACAACTCTCGAATGTCCTTCACATTGAAATAACAGCCCACAAATAATTCTGGCTGGAAATTCTGAAATAACTACAATATGCTCATGACCCTATCAACAGCTTAAGGAACCCAAGCAAAATATACTGGAAAAAAAGAGAAACTATTTGATAAAGAATGACAAAAAGGACATTGCCTTTCTCCCTGATTTCCTCTTTGTTGTGACTTGATGGGGGAGAGACCCTTTGGGAGCATCCCTGACAGGCAATGAGGCTGGGTGGTCAGCATGGAGCGGAACTGTGGCGATAATACCATACTCACTGTCTCCCTGGTCCACGGGCAGTGTGTGAGTCCCCGATCGAACAATGCCTCCCTTTGCCATTATCTGCAAAACAGGGAATTAAAATTTTTCCAACAGAGACCTTATCCTAGCTTCCAATTTACAGGCTTGTCTTATTGAGCCCCCGCTGAAAGTAATTAGCCCCATGAGAAGGTGGGCTTTAGAAAGAAACAAGAGTAAGAAGCCAGGGGCTGGAAAGACGGCTCAGCAGTCAAAAGCTGTGTGGCTCTTCTAAAGGACCCAGATTCCACTCCCAGTACCATGCTGGGCAGCTCACTACCGCCTGTAACTCCAGCTGTAGGGGACTGGATGTTCTTTTCTGGCCTCTACAGGCACCCACACACATGGCATACAGTCACGGGTACACATATACATGAAAACAATAAGCTTTCAAAGGAAGGTAAAGCCATGATGTCCACAGAGAGCTTTGTCTATAGGCAATAACGCAGTAACCTCCCTTCTCACCAGGTAATAGAAGACCAGCTCCTTCAGCTCCTGCACACCCTCTCCATTGAGGATATAATGCGCCTGGACCTGAAGTGTTTGCTCGCAGGACAGTTTACTAGGTGCGGATTCCAGGTGTACAAAGCTTTTGCTTGGCGAGAAAACTGCGTTGGCCATGTGCCATGCCTCCACATGCTCTCCTGCCAACCATCCAAATCCACAGCATACGAGGCTGTCCTTGTACTTGGCCTAGTGAATTAGAGAAACAATGTTATGTCACCAGATCATATGCCATTGTCCTCACCATGCTCTGGAAGTTTGCTACCCCTCCTTAACTGTAGCTAGAAGTCTTTCCCTCTAGAATAGAAGTCAGAGAAGAGCTTATTTTATCTGCCTTGTGTACAGAGGCATGGGTGTGACTTTCCACCACAGAACACCCTGAGTTTGATATTTACGTATCAGAAGAGAGTACCAAGAGCTGTGTGTCTTGCGACTAGCTGGCTTGCAGGTCCCTTTGCTGCTTTGCCATGCAGACTGACACTGGAGCTACAAAACCTCACCAGGGAGAGTAAACACCAGTAGCTGCTTCTCAAAGTAGTCACATCTTTGGAATCAGTTCCAACTGGGTTTTATGAATAAACGAAATAGTGTAACCTTAAGGATTTGAGAAACATGACTGCAAAAAAACACGGGCTAGAGCTGAGTTGGAGAGTTAGCTGATATCTTTCCCAGGCCTATCTCAGGTGTGTGATGAATGCATTCTATGGTTCTGAATTTCATAGCATTTAAATCAGATTAAATATCCTATTTGTTGACATAAACATTAAAAAATATTTAAAAGAAAGCTGAGTAGTGGTGATGCACACTTCTAAACCAGCATACAGGAGGCAGAGGCAGGTCGATCTCTGTGAGTTTGAGGCCAGCCTGCTCTACAGAGTGAGTTCTGGGACAGCCAGGGCTACACAATAGAAAAGAAATATTTTATTATTTTTTATGGTAAAAACATTAAAATACTTTCTTTTAGCTTTTTGAAATATGCATTACATTATCATTAGCTATGGTTGTGCAACTGGGCAGCCGGGCCAACAATAATGTACACAATAGTGAGAGTGCTAAATTTTATAGATACCCCCAGCTGTTTTTATTTTAATGAACCTTTTTTTGAGAAACTGGAATAATATTTTTCCACAGTGTATGCACCATCTGACAAAGCAGAGCACCCATATTTAATCATAGTTTTCTAATTAAAGCTATTACAGCTTGTTCTTAAATTGACTGCCAGTTACAGGGCTGTTTTCGCTCCATAGGACTAAACCACAATTTGGAGATTTCATCTCTTTAGGTTGCATTTTTGTTTTCAAGACTTAGGCATGCCATTAGCAACCCCTTTCCCACACTCACCCTGATAGAGAGGGAGGTTCCCAGGATGTCATTGGTGTTGATGGAGAACCGCACCAGGCCATTCTTATCAGTGATTTTGAGTGATGGTTAGCTTCATTTGCCTCGATGAAGATCATTTCAGAAGGAAGAGGGGTGCCTTTGCCATCTACCAAGAGCGCCTGCAGATTCAAAGCAAATGTCTATCCTTATGTGTCGCATGCACACAGTCCCAGGATTGTGGATATCATCAAGGGGCGACAAGGTGGTAAAAGAGACAGATGCTAAGTAAATATAGCACTAATGTATACTTAGGGAGCAGTAATTAACCCAGGAAGTAAAGTGAGAGTCTGAGGAGATACGAAGCAACAAGGAGAAAAAGGAGTGGCTTAGCAGATGTGTTGTGGCTCATTCGCACAGAGTATGTGCCACATAACACACAGGGAGCTCTAGAAGGCAAGCATTACATGTTGGTAGAAAATTTAGTCCAGTAGTCAAGTTATTTGAGCCTCAGATATTCATCCTGTGCTGGACAGGATAACTCCCTATGGCTTAGTGCTACGGCGTGTCATTGTGTATGCAAGCAAAGAATCCTAATACGGGTCCCATTGCTTCTCCAGTTGACTTATATATATGCCCCTGCTTCTCATCCTAGATGGTCAGCCTTCTGGAAAATAGGCAGACATGAGGGTGTGCTTCCATAGGACAAAAAGTAAAATGGAGGAGGCACACTTAGCAGTAAATCAGGTTTTAAAAACTAGCTGTTGTTAATACTGAACTCAGAAAAATAGATGAAAGATAGATGATAGACAGATAGA
>LOJH01055989.1:1060-12839 GCA_001685095.1 Ellobius talpinus | reverse complement strand
CTTCTCAGTCAGCTCTCCTTGTCAGCCATGTTCAGAGAGTCCAGATTAATCACGCGTCCTTTATATTGGCTGCCACCAGAAGGTGTGGCCCAGATTTAAGGAGTCTCTTCTCACCTCAAAAGACTGGATGTAGGATGTGCCTTCCCACTTCAAATGATGCAGTTGATAAAAATCCCTCACCGATGTATGCATCCTTTTGGGTTTCAGTTCCTTACGGTTTGGAGTCAGTTTGACAGCCAAGACAGCCATTGTACAGACCGAGCAGTCTGGACCCACAGACGTGTAGAGCGAAGACCATCAGTAACCAGGAGGGAGAACTCGCTACATAGATGTGACTGGGATCCTTAGTTCTCCTCTGGAAGCCTCGAATGAGGTCTCACCCGGTTTGAATGGATTGAGAACAGAAGTAGTGGGTTGCCAAACGGAAACCGGGTTCATCTCTAGGATGAATGACCCCAACCCAAAAACTTTTAGCTAAAACAGATAAGTAAATGCAAAGCAAATATGTTTAGCAAGAAATTACAAAGTGTAGTGGCTGTGTTCATACACACTGGTGGTCCTAGAACGTGGGGAGCGAAGGCAGGGGTATCATAAATTTGGGGTTAGCCTGGGCTCTATAATTAAAATGAAAAAAGCCACTGGAGAAGAAAGCTGAAGGAAGTATACAGTACTCTGTGTGAAGAGAGAAAGCAGTCTTCCATAGGGGAGGATGAACACCCCACGAAAGAGGATCCCTGAGCTGGCACGAATGGACAGGAAATGTGGGAAGATGGGCATTCCAAGCAGACATGGCCGCTGTTCGGAGAGATGAAGAAAGCAGGCTGGGCTGGGAACTGGTTGGGGGAAACAGACACTAGGGAGAATGGATGTTTTTCCAGGAATGATGGTGAAGACTGGTAGTCCTGGTGAAGACCGGGAAACAGACACTAGGCAGAATGGATGTTTTTCCAGGAATGATGGTAGTCCTGGTGAAGACCGCTTGTATCAAGTCACGAAGGGCCTGGAATGCCAGGTAAGGTCTTAGTAGGCAGCAGGCCATTCATGCATTAGAAGCCTGGGCACTGCACAAATAATGATGAGAATAATGATGAGAATAATGATGAGAATAATGATGAGAATAATGATGAGAATAATGATGAGAATGGACCAATCAGTTCAGGGCAGGGACTCAAAGAGGAGCATTGAGATCTTTTCATCTTCTGATACCTTATTTACTTTCTTTCTTCTAAGACTTGAAGTTTTTGTCATGCAAGCCTTTGACCTGCTTGATTAGAGTTAGCCCAAGATATTGTACATTATCTGTGGCTACTGCGAAGGGTGTTATCCTAGATTTCTTTCTCAGTCCGTTTGTTATTTGTGTTTAAGAGGGCTACAGATTTTCTTGGAGTTAACCATGCATCCAGCCATTTCCCTGAAAGTGTTTAGGAGTTGCCTGTTGGAAATGTTAGGGTCATTTATATGTGTTGTCCTGTCTTCAAATAATGATACGTTGACTTCTTCCTTTCCAGTTTGTATCCTCTTGATCGCCTTCCATTGTCTCATTGAGCTGAGCTAAAACTTTAATACTATATTGACTAGATACTTAGAGAGAGGACAACCTTGTCTGATTCCTGATTTTATCAGAATCTCTGTGAGAGTCTCTCCATTTGTTGCCTATATGCCTGCTGCATATTGCGTTTATTATGTTTAGATGTGTCTCTTGTTTCCCTAATCTCTCCAGGACTTTTATCGTGAAGGGCTGCTGGATTTTGTGAAAGGCCTTTTCTGCATCTAATGAGATGATCCTGTGTTTCTTTTTCTTTCAGTTTGTTTAGATGGTGGATTACATTTACTGATTTTCGGACGTTGAACCATCCCTGCATCTATAGGATGAAGCCAACTTGCTCATGGTGGATGATCTAATGTGTTCTTGGATCCAGTTTGTGGGTATTTTATTGAGTACTTTTGCATCTATGTTCATAAGAGAATTGGTCTGTAATTCTCCTTCTCTGTTAAGTCTTTCTCTGGCTTGTGTGTCAGGGTAACTGTGTCCTCATAAAACAAATTGGCCAATGTTCCTTCTGTTTCTAGTTTATGGGATAATTTGAGGAGTATTGCCAGTAACTCATTCTTCAAAAGTCTGGTAGAATTTTGTTACTAAAACCATCTGACCCTAGGCTTTGTTTGTTTGTTTGGAGACTTTTAATGCCTGCTTCTATTTCACTAGAGGATATGGGACTATGTAAGTTGTTTATCTGATCTTTATTTAACGTTGATAAATGATACCTATTGAGAAAATTATCCATTTATTTTAGACTTTCTGATTTGGAGGTATACAGATTTTTTTAAAGTGTATCCTTATGATTCTCTGGATTTCCTCAGTGTCTGTTGTCATTTCCCCCTTTCCTTTCTGGTTGTGTTAATTTGGATAGCCTCTCTCCTTCATTTACTTCATTTGGATAAAGGTTTGTCTATCTTGTTAATTTTATCAAAGAACCAACTCTTTATTTCATTGATTCTTTGTATTGTTTCTTTTTGTTTCTATTTTATTGATTTCAGCCCTCAGTTTGATTATTTCTTACTGTCTAATCCTCTTGGGTAACCTTGTTTCTTTTTGTTCTAGACCTTTCAGGTGTGCTGTTAAGTTGCTAGTGTGAGATCTCTCCAAATATTTTACGCAGACACTTTGTGCTATGAACTTTTCTCTTAGCACTGCTTTCATTGTGTCTCATAAGTTTGGGTGTGTTGTGTATTATTCACTTTCATTTAATTATAGAAACTCTTTAATTGCTTTCTCTATTTCTACCTTGACCTATTTTTCATTTAGTATAGAGCTGTTCAGTTTCCATGAACGCTGTAGGCTTTCTGTGGTTTGTGTTTTTGATATCCAGCTTTCTTTTGTGTTGGTCTGATAGGATGCAGGGAGTTTTTCAACTTTCCTGTATCTGTTCCAACTTGCTTTGTATCTGAGTATGTGGTCAGTCTTGGAGAAATTTCCATGAGGTACTGAGATGAAGGTGTATTCTCTTGTGTTTGGGTGAAATATTCTGTAAATATGTGTTAGTCTGTTTGGTTGATAACATCTGTTAGTTCCAGTATTTCTCTGTTTAGTTTTTGTTTGGATGTTTCTTAGGAGTGTTACTGAAGTGTCGCACTATCAGTGTGCGAGGGTTAATGTGTGATTTAAGCTGTAATAGTGCCTCTTTTTCAAAAGACACCTCATGTTGAAGTGTCTTTCTTGGATGCAGCATACAGATGGATCCTGTTTTCACATCCATCCTGTTAGTCTGTGTCTTTTTACTGGGAAATTGAGACCCGAGAGATATCAATGGCCAATGATCATTGATTCCCCTTAATTTGTTGTTTGTGGTGGTGGTTGTGCATGTAAGTGTGAAGTTTGTATGTGGTGTGTATGTGTGTGTGTATGTTTCCCTTTTTGCTGGTATGAGGTTATTGCTTGTGTTTTTTTCATGGGTGTAGATAACCTCCTTAGATTGGAGTTTTCCTTCTACCACCTTATATAGGGTTGAATTTATAGATACATATTTTTTAATGATGAAATATCTTATTTTCTCCATCTAAGGTGATTGAAAGTTTTGCTGGGTATAGCAGTCTGGACTGGCATCTGTAATCTTTTAGAGTCTGCAGCATTTCTGTTCAGGCCCTTCTGGCATTTAGAGTCTCCACTGAGAAGTCAAATGGAATTCTAATAAGTCTGCCCTTATATGTGACTTTACCTTTCTCCCTTGAAGCTTTTAATGTTCTTTCTTTGTTCTTTATTGCTTTGATTATTATCGTGTGGGGAGTGCTTTCTTTATTGGTCTAATCTATTTAGTGCTCCATAAACTTATTTTTATCTTAATTGGCACGTCCTTCTTTAGATTAGGAAAACTTTCTTCTGTGATTTTGTTAAATATATTTTCTGGGGTTTTAAGCTGGAATTTTTCTCCTTCCTCTATTCCTATTATTCTTGGGCTTGTTTTTTTTGTTGTTTTTTGTTTTTTTTTCCATAGTATCCCAGACTTCCTGAGTGTTTCATGTCAGGGATTTTTTTTTAGATTTAACATTTTCTTTGACTGATGTATCTATTTCTTCTATCATATCTTCAATGCCTGAGATTCTCTCTTTCATCTCTGCTGTTGGCGAAGCCTGCTTCTGTAGTTTCTGTCCAAATTCCTAAATGTTTCATTTCCAGACTTCTCTCAGTTCGGGTTTTCATTATTGCTTCAATTTCTGTTTTCAGGTCTTGACCAGTTTTATTAGCTTTTTTCCACTGTTTGTGTTTTCCTGATTTCTTTAAGGGATCTATTGATTTCCTCTTTAAGGATCTCTATCATCTTCATATAGTTGATTTTAAGGACAATTTTGTGTGTGTGTGTGTGTGTGTGCTTCAGGTGTGTTGAAATATTTGGTGCCTGCTGTAGTAAGCTAGCAGGGCTCTGATGGTGCCATAATTCCCTGGTTGTTGTTGATTGTGTTATCACACTGGTGTCCAGGCATCTGGGTTTGGGGTGATTATAGCTGTAGGTGCTGATTTCTGGATTTGTCTTTGTTGGGTGGGTGGTTTGTTCCTTGGTTTCGGTTTCCTCTCTGGGTTTTCAGAGCGTGTGATGGTTGTGAGTTGCTTGTTTTACTGGCCTGCTGTGCTGCTGTGTTCACAGGGATGGTAGCTGGGGTTGGAGTCTGGGATATAGAGACAGGCAGGGGAGGAAGGTCAGAAGGGGATGTTCTGTGGGATTCACAGATGTGGGCAGCGGGAAGGAAGTCCGCAGTGGGCGTTGTGTTGCGGTGTGAGGGAGAAGCCTGGGGGCTCAGGTCTGGGGGAACACAGAGAGCAGAGAAGGCCTGCAGGCAGCCTGTCTGGTGTTCTGGCAGGCGTGCGTGGCAGGGGTGTTGAGTTGAGGGCAATGAGTGGGGGAAGGGAGAGGGCCTCAACTCTTAATGGGAGAACATCCCAGTTGCTTTACAAACCATCAAGGATGATGTCAAATACTGTGCTGTGAAAGCGTAATGTGCTCGTGTGCAGCATTGGTTAGGGCTGCAGCCATGGAGGACAGAACTAGTAGCTGTGGTCCATGGTATTGCATCATTCTTCCTGGGGAGACGCAAATACCTCTTCATCCCTAGGTAGACTCCAACAACTACCCTAAGTCCAGTTGCACCAAAGGCCAATTTGATGAGACCTGTGAGTTCATGGGACGTTCCTAAAGAACATGGGGTGAGGGGTTACATACAGGAACATATGTGACCCCCCCACACACAACTACATCACTGCCGAGTTTCACCACACCATGGAAGGAAACCTCGTGGTACTGTGTCTTGGAATTCTGCTTTCAATTACCCTTCTCCTTAACATTTCCCAAGATTGCTTGCAGCGGGGGGATGGGCAGGAGGAACCCTAGCTGGATTCCCTTTTTCTTGTGTAGGTGGCCGCACAAGAAAGACCTGTTTTGCCCAAATGTCAGAGGCACTTCCTGTTCGGAGTGAGACCTCCTCCGGGAGCACTGTCAGCCTCTGTATCTTGGCCGACAGGGGGCGTGCAGCCTTAACACAAGCAGGCTTTCTTACTCCCGTTGATTTTTGTGTCTATAAATGGATTAGTGGCATTACAGCAAGAACTGTCAATTATTTCTGCTTTGGGATAAGAAATTCTGGGAAGGGGAAAGACAGCCAGCAGAGAGAAAAGCTCTGGGTTCAGAGTCTCGTTCTCTGCCTTGTCTGGGCTCGGTGCTCTGCACCTCCGTTTCTTCATCCTCCGCGTAAGAAAGGGAGGGGCGACTTCGTGCACCCCTGTAATAGCGTGGTGAGGGCCTCTTGGCACTGTGCTGTACTGTGGGCTCCTCTCAGGTGTGCCCCGCTCTGTGGCCGTGGTATTGGCTGTGCTACTTTTACTAGCAGGGATTTAGGTAGGTGTTCCTGACCTCGGTCATCATCTGGATTGTTGGAAGTTGGCCTTCCTCTGTATCTCATAGCAAATCTTGGCCTCCATCTCGGCTCTTGGCTGTTTCTATAGGTGCTGTCAACGAGTGTCCATGTGGAGTTACAGCGCAGGGCAGGACTGCAAGACGGCCCCTCTCAGCCTGCTCTCCTCGCAACTGCGGGAATGGGTTGCCGCATCTGTTAAGAATTATCATGACCTCTGGCTTTTCTGATGTTTTCTTCCCTGATACCCATCTTTATGAAATGTTTGTGAAGATTAGGAAGGGAGTCAAGTTAAAGTGAGTAACGATAAGACTGTTCTCCTCAACTTCCCTTTTTTGTTCGTTTCGTTGCCAGGCATTGATGGCAGGGTATTTGAACACAAGCTAAAGAACCTACAGCCAAACAGCCGCTGCAAGGCTCCTGGAAATAGTCAAGCTGCCGTGGATGTTACTGAACAGTAGAGAAAGCAATAATATCGCCTGCAGCATCAGGAGGCGTGTCCACAGAATTGCGTTTGCGCTCACAGGAAACCCTGTGAGCCAAGCAGAGACGTCAGGGCGGTGCTTTCTCCTCTCCATTTTTTCTGTCTTCATCTTTCTGCTCTTCCGAGCCTCTGTCAAGTCCTCTCTCTGCCCGGCACCATTGTACGTTACTAGTTACCGCTTTTAAAGTCTCCGTTGTTTCTGCACACTTGTTTTCTGAGTAGGGCCTTGCCGTCTGTGAGGCGCTGAGCCCCAGGAGTACTAGGTGGACTGTACCTGCCCACCCCCATCCATCAGACATGCAATGCTTTTCTCTACATACTCAGATTTCATTCTAAGGGGCAGGAAGCATCCATTCAGGTGTCCAGACAAGGGCATTTGACAAGAGCTAATGGGAGATCAATGAGGAGCAAAGACTTCCTTTTAAATTATAGTGCTGTTTCAGCCCCTTCAACCTGTGAAGGGGCTGGAGAGTAAATGCCTTATGTACTTTTTAGAGTTTTTCTCTTGTAATACTGATGGAAAACAAGTTTTCATCCCCCAAAGAATAAAACTTTCTATTTCCCATTTCATACAAATGCTTTATTGATTTTTTTAACTTTTAACAAACAAACAAACCTTCAGATTAGGTTTGATTTTTTTAAAAAAGAAAATAGCAACAATTTGATGAATTGAGGGACCAAAATATGTCATTGTGCAACTGCTGGTAAGGTTTTGCTTACACACTCAATATGGTAGGGTTCTCCCTTGTGTTTACACATCTACATTTTACTATTAATGAGTTAAGGATATAATAAATTTTATGTTTTTTTAAGGAAGAAAAAACCCTCAATCTTTTAGTAGTTCAGTCTCACTGTTTTATGTACCCTAAGCTCTAATGTTGTTTCCTGGGTTTATCAATAGCTAAATAAGATTATAGATGCTTCTCCTCCTCCTCCTTCTCCTCCTCCTCCTCCTCCTCCTTCCTCGTTTTTTCTTCTTGTGAGACAAAGCCTCTCACTTGCCTCGGAATTCCAAGATCCGGCTAGGCTGGATGGCCAGTGAGCACTAGGTCCCCCATCTTGGCTTCCCCTGTGCTGGGATTACCAGCCTCGGCAATCCCACCTGACATTTTTGCTTGGGTTCTGGAACTCAAGACCTCATTGCTTGCACAATCAGGGCTTTATTTGCCGAGACCTCTCCTCAGCACCAAGATACCATTAGTAGCTATCAACTGAAATTGTTTACGGTCACTCTGGAGAAAGATTGAGCATCACTAGCCAGCTTGGTAAGGAGACAGCAAAACTGCCAGCTTTCTGTATTGGTAATTGTAAGTTAGAGAGGATTACCTTAGAGAAAGTACTACCATTGTGTGTGGCCGAGCACTTATGTTACCTACTTCCTTATGTGATATCATATAAGTTACAGGTTGGCTTTTTTTTTAGATAGGGTCTCATGGTAGCCCCAGATGGTCTCCAACTCTCCTACCTCTCACCCATGAGTGTTGAGATTGGATGTGTGCGCCACTGCACCTTGAAGATTCAGATAAAGCACTCAAGACAACGCTAATTGTCAATCAACTAAACATTGGACATTTTACATTTTACCTTTTACTGAGAGATAACTTTGACTTAGGCACTATTGTAGGCATTTTTGCATGGGCCATCTCATTTTTTTTGGTCCCGGCAGCTTATATTTGCTGTTGTCACCCGCCTTTAGTTGTATTGAGGAAATTGAGGCATAGAAAGATCATGCAACTTACTCCAGTGGCAGAGGCAGGGTGAGAACCTGGACCTTGTGGCCCTAGGGCTATTTCCTCCACCAAATGGCATTTTCCTGTATCAGAGAAATATGTAGAGAAGTCCTGGGTTGAACAGACACGTTGAGGATTGAAGGGTCCTGGGATGGGGAAAGGTTGCAAATGGATTGGAGACAAAGATGGCATAAGGAGGGCCCTGAGATGTGCTGAGTGAGGGCTGTCCAGTGCTGGCCTTGTAGCTGTCCAGTAGCAGCCCCTACCTGGTCTTTTGAAACTGCCCAGAGGGAGGGGGATGTGAGCCTATTTGGTCCCATCAGGAGTGTCCTTGGTCCTCTCAGGCACAGAGATGCTTTTGTACGTGGCACTGACCCATGAGAGCCAGTTAACTGGCGAGCTTGCATCCTGGACACCTTAGTGCAGCTCGTTAGACAGAGAAGGTGTTTTCACTGTAGTTATGGCCAGCTGCTGGTCATATGTGTCACTGTCAGTATGGCAAGGACCTTTCGGAAAGGGAGCACCATGGAGAGACGCATAGGAAAGAGATGAAGGCAAATCTGCTGCCATCTGATCCAGCTGGAACCTGCTCTACACCCTCGGGACATGAGCTTCTTTCCTCTTTCTCCTTTCACCTCCTGATCTTTCTCCCCATCTCTCCTTCTCCCTCTCCCTTCCTTTTCTTCTCCTCTACTCTTATGATTTTCGCCTGAAACTGTTCTGAGATAGCAAACAAGTAAATGTTTCTAAAAAAGCAAGCGAATAGTTCTGAAGTATTTTTGTGCGCATGTGTGTGTGTGTGTGATAGGGGCACGCGTGTGAGCATCTTTGTCCCCCGATATCCAGAGGAGGATTTAGGCTCTCTTCCTCTGCTGCTTTCTGCCTCCTTCCCTTAAGATACGGTCTCTCACTGACCCGAGACTCACCTTTCAGGTTGGGCAGAGGGCTCCTGCAATCTGCCCATCTCTACCCTCCAGTCCTGTGGTTCCAAGGATGCAGTGTTTCCTGGCTCTTTGCATTGGTGCTGAGGAGATGAATTCGGGTCCTTAGGGTTACACAGCGATCCACCCTGAAGGATTTGTTTTTGAAAGTGCTTTTTAATCTAGTTTAAAAAATAGTATTAAAATAAAGTGTACAGTACCCTGATAAAGGCATCAATTTCCTTTAATTTATTACTTGGTGACATTTGTAATATCCACCCACGTTTTCTGCTTCTGCTAGCATGCAAGCCTTTATGGTAGCTGCTGGATGTGCACTTCTTCTATTTCTACACATTTTTAATAAAAGGCATCCCATTTTTATCAATAGGTATATTTAAGTACTTATTTTTCACCAACGGTATAGTTTATGATGCGTTATGAAGCATTTGGTGAAACTGTATCCTTTTTTACTGTAAATATAATTGGCAGCCATCAATATCACTAGTCTACTGGCTGTATTTGATGATTCGATTGTATGAGTTTTTGGTTTTGTTTTGTTTGTTTCCTGCTGTAGGGATCAAGCGTTGTACTCAAGCATGCTCCACAGATACTGTACCACAGGACCCCAGAAGGCTGTGTTTTAAAGCATGGCATCTGAGAACAGCTACCTATAGTGAGCTGATGCTACCCTGCTTCATGTCGTTGTTTAGTGGAGGGCTGTATTCCTTTCTAACCTAAATGATTTGGGAAACAGATTTCTTTTCTGGCTTAAGAAAAGAATTCTAGCCACATTGTATTAGGCAAAAATCCTACACACCCACCCACATTTTCTGGTGATGTGCCATTTTCTAAATATGTCCTGTCGGTTCCAAAATGAGTATCGATAGCTGGAAGCCAACTATTTTGAGCTGGAGAATGTTAATTTTGCATTTGCATTACAGAGTGGTACTCCGTTCCTAGACTGTACCTTGCTCCTGCATGGATTTTTTTTCCCCAAAGGGCTTTTTTCCGAACCCTTGTTATTCTTATTTATGTGTTGGTTGGTTTTGTTTTGAGATAGAGTCTCATTCTGCATCCCAGACTGGCTTTAAACTGAAGCATGATTAATAAAAACTCAGAGAGAGAAATTGGGGTTCAACCTGAAGGTCAGAAAAGCAAAGTACCCAGCCACTGGCTCTTACCTTGACTTTAGAGCCTGCCTCTAAGGAATCTCAGAATGAGACTGAGACTGAGCGCTGTCTCCTCCCATTTTATATTTCTCTCTAGTGCTGAGATTAAAGGCATGCACCACTGGGATTAAAAGCATGTACTTCCTGGTTTCTGTGGCAACTAGTGTGGCTACTGGGATTAAAGGTGTGTATTTCCACTGCCTGGTTTATAAGGCTGACCAGAGGGGCTGTTTTATTCTCTGATCTTCAGGCAAGCTTTATGTATTAAAAGACAAATGAAATGCCACTACACTGAACTCTTGATCCTCCTGCCTCAGACTCCTGGATTTCTCGCCCTTCTTCACCCGCTTTAGTATAGGACACTTGGGTGAACAGTTTTCTTAGTTTCTTCAGTCTTGCGTTCTATCAGCAAAAATCTATTTTTTAGTTCCTTGAGAACTACAGCATACTTTGGTTATATTCACCCTCCCTACTCCACTCCAGTTCTCACCTCATCCATCTCCCCTTTCCCTTCCCATCTGGCTTTCTGTCTTGTTTTCTCTCCTTGAAAATCAGTGTGTGCTACCTGGTGTTCCTGGATGTGTGGCTGTCTTGGTTGGTTTGAGCCACCACTCTCAGTGGCTATCAAGGGGAAATCACTTCTCCTCTATGGGTAGTGGAGGAACTTTCTGCCCAGATCCCCTCTCCATGTTGGGACATGGTCTGGGCTGGTCTTTCACCAGTCTCATGCATGCTGTCATAACTACCGTGAGTTCATATGTGCAGCCGCCATACTGGGTATAGAAGACCCAGCTTCCGCGTAGCCAAACCTCCTCTACCTCTTATACCCTTTCTTCTCCCTTTTCTGCAGTGACCCTCATGGCCCCTTGGAGAAAGGGGTCCAATGTGTCTGTTCCGTTTAAGGTTGACTATTCAGCAGTCTTTTCTACACCTTGGCTAGTTGTGCGTCTCTGTGTTGATCATCATCTATGAAAGCAGTTGAGTGATGCTTTAATCAATGGGTATAAGTAATTAGGAGTTGGTTTAATACTAGGTACATTTAGTATAATGGTAGTAATAGGTTCTCACCTAGAACCTGTGATATTTCTAGCCATACGTTCTTGGCTTGATAGTGGTATTAGATATGAGTTTCATTTTGTAGAGCAGGCCTTCCTTAAGCCCAATCAGAAAGTGTTTGGTTACACCCACCATGTTTGTGCCTGTGTTGAACCAGTACACGTCTTGCCGGAATGATAATTATTATAGCTCACATAGATGGGTCATAGACCATGGCAAAATCAGCAGATACTGATGTGGAAGGATCATCTCTACTGCTGGCTTCCATATATTGGAAGATGTCACACATTCTACCAGAGACAAAAGTCATCATCAATCAGTTGTGAACCCTGAGAACTACAAAATTTCTCAATGGCACGTACATACCAAGTAAGTTAATGCACAATCTGTCTGTTATACATAGGGCTGGAGGTGTAGATCAGTGGTATAGCGCTTGCTTAGCACTCATGAGGACTTAGGTTTGAGCCTCAGCCAGGAAGAAATGGAGAGAGAGATGAGAGAGAGAGAGAGAGAGAGAGA
>LOJH01055987.1:0-11780 GCA_001685095.1 Ellobius talpinus | reverse complement strand
GTGTGCTTTATATATTATTTTCATATCACAAACTGTATTAGAACCAAATTACATGTGTGATGCATATAATTAAAATTTGTGGCTTGTATACTTGTAAAAATAAGAAATTCTAAATGTTGGATGCAGAGCCTAATCATGGATATAAATTGAAAAGATAATAATCTTTTTAAAGTATCTTGCTACTTGTTGTTGATTTAAATAAAGTCCATGAAATAGCCTGCCATATATTATAATTTACTGAATGTGAAAGTCTATAAGGTACCATTTAATCATCATTAATGTAACAAGTTAGTTTTCCTGTGTTTAGAAAATAATTCAAGAGAACTGAAAATCGATTTATGAAACAATCCATGATGAAATGTGAATTTAAAATAGATCACAGTGCTGGAGAAATGACTTAATGGATAAAATGTACTTTGTTCTTGTAGAGATCCTAAGTTTTGTCCCCAGTACAGACAGTCCATGGCCAACTGTAACTACAGCTTCAAGGGAATCAAAAGGCTCTGGCCTCTATGGTTGCCTGTATTCTTATACACATGCCCAGGAACCATGTGTTGAGGTGCTAGGGCCATGCGGAGCTGGACCTGCCCCTCACTGGGGTCAAAGATAGCTGTCCTCCCCTCACAGAGAACTGATCCTGTCCATCATTGACTCTGGCATTAGAAATCTGGCCCCTCCCCAACAGGAGAGCTCCCTATCCCTTGCACTTGGGAGTTGGGAGAGTTGGCCCCAGCCCCCACCACAGGCATTGGAGAGTTGGTTCTGCCTCTTGCCTGAGGGAGATGGTACTAGTGGCCTGTCAGACCAACTTAGCAACCACTCAAACACATATCCATGGCTTTGAGTTGGTATTCCCCACATCTGCTCCTTCTTTAGCCTGCTGGAGTACATGACGGGACTGGTCCTGCAGAGCCATACCCACAGGATCTCCATGACCAGGGCAACAGCCAGATATCTGGTACCCGAGAAGAGTTTTGGTGTGGAATCAGTATTGATGGTGTCTTAGAAGCCAGGAGCTTTGAACTTGACCAACAACACATTAAACAATAAACATTTGCAGGTAAAGATGCTTGAAAAAAACTTCACGATATGCCACAGCTACTAGTGCCAATAAGACTAGTGAAGAGGCAGTCGGGAGGCAGGAAAGATGAAGAAGCGAAGTGTACATTACATTTTTAAATGAACTGTATAAACATAATACCTTAAACAAGAGTAGAAATACACATCTAACAGTTTGTATCAATAAACTAAAGTCATACCAATGTAAAGTATGTATTTCTATATCAAGGAAAGTTTTTTTGTATGTTTACTTTTTTCTTTTTTGTTTGTATATGTTTTTAAATTAATATTTTATTTGTATGTTTTATTTTTATCTTATTTTATTATTTTATTTTTAGTTTTCCATTGTTGGGGATATTACAAGGGTGGGGAGTGGATACAAAGCAACTGAGAGGTGAATGAGTTTGGGGCGCATGATGTGAAATACCCAAAGAACTGGTTAAAAATCATGTTAACAAAAAATAAGTCCACAGTTGGATCTTCATATGGTAATGAACATGCAAAGTTTGTCCTTTTTTGGTTTGAATTACCTCACTCAGTTTTTTTATAACTCCATCATTTTCCTAACATTTCACACTTTCATTTTTCTTACAGTTAAGAAGTATTTCATTGCGAATGTATACTGTGCCCTCATCATCTATTCATCGGTTGATGCTCATCTTGGCTGCCTACATTTCCAAGCTACCAGGAATAGGGAAGTGATAACCGTGGATATGCAGCCATCTCTGAGATAGGGGGCAGAGTCCTTTGTGTAAATGACCAAGAGTGGTGTGGCTACATCACACAGCAATTTTACTTTTAGGTTTTGAGAAGCACCCAGACTCACTTCTTGATGGCTGCACTAGTTTCTTCTCACCCAAGAGTGAATAGGATCCCCCTTTCCCCACATCTATGCCAGTATTTGTTATTGGTATTCCTGAAGACAGCCTTTCTGACAAAGGTGAGATAGAGTCTTAAAGAAGCTTTACTCTTCATCTCCCCAATGACTGGGAATAATGAATACTTTCAAAGGCATTTCCTCTCCATTTGTAATTTCTCTTTCCCTTTTGCTCTACATCCCATTTTAATTGGGTTGGTTTCTTGACAGATAATTTTTTGAAATGTTTTTGGATAGTTTCACCATGAATCCTCTGTAGGATGCACAGCTATCAAATATTTTTTTCCTTCTGTGGGATGCCTCTTCACTGAACTGACAAATTTTCTTTTTCATAATCTCATGAGATCTCATTCATCAATATTGGTTTTGATCCTGTGATAGTGGAGTAATATTGGAAAACCATTACCTGTGCCTGCACTCATTCATCAATATTGGTTTTGATCCTGTGCTAGTGGAGTAATATTGGAAAACCATTACCTGTGCCTGCATGTTGAAGTGAGTTTCCTACCTTTTCCTCCAGCAGTTTTAGAATTTCAGGTTTATGCTGAGATCTCTAAATTGCGTTTTGGATAAGGTGAAAGATATGAGTCAAGTCTTATTTGTGGGGCATTGATATACAGAACCCCCAGCACCATTGTTGAAGATGCTATCTTCCAGACTCCATGTATATTTTTGTGTTTTTTGCCAAAAATCAAGTAGGTATATTTGTATATCTGAGTCCTTTATTCTATTATATTGACTCATGTATCTTTTTTGTGCCTGTACTTTGTAATTTTTATTTTTATGTCTTTGTAGTACACATTGAAGTCAAGTATGGCGATATCTCCTGCCATATTCTTTCTGCTCAGGATTGTTTTCAATACCTTTAGTCTTTTGAAATTTCATGTAAGTTTTAAGAGTTTTCTTATGTATCTATAAAGAATGACTGTAATTTTGAGTGGGATTGCATTGAGTCTTCATTTCTTGTTTTTATATGTGATGGCCATTTTTATGAGACTGATACTTCCAACCCATAAGCATGGGAATTTTTTAATCTTCTGATGTATTTTTCAATTTCTTTCTTCAGTGTCTTAAAGTTTTTACTATAGTGATCTTTTGTTTCCTTGTCTAGGTTTAAACCTATGTAGGGGTGTGTGTTTGTGTGAGTGTGCATATGTTTGTGTTTGTGTGTGTGTGCATACTATTAATAAGCTCAATTCCATGATCTCTTTTTCAGTGTATTTCTCTTTGGCATATATGAAGACCACTGTTAAATTTGTTAAATTTTCCTTCTGCCACTTTACAGAAAATGTTTACCAGCTCTGAGGTAATTTACTGGTTTCTCTATATAGAATCACATCATTTGCACACTGAGATATTTACCTTTTATTTGAATCCCTTTTATTTCCTTTATTGATTGATTGATTTAACTAAGACTTCAAGCACTAAATTGGAGTAGAAATAAAGAGAATGTACATCCTTGTTTTGTTGAGAATGCTTTGAGTTTTTCTTCATTTAATATGAATGGTTTATAAGATATTGCTGGTATTATTTTGAGAAATAAGTATAATGATTAGAGTTCTATCTACTTTTATCATATATCCATAATTAATCTTGTTTTACTTTGTAGTAGTATGCTATTTTATGAGTATATTACTCTTATTTACTTTTACTTTTCTGTTTAGATCTTTCCAGTTTGAGGCATGCATGTCTTGTTTTGAATTATATATTTTATATTTTCCTGTTTTCTTTTATTGTTGCATAGCTGGGGAACAAGCCTAGGTACTTATAACTGATAGGCAAATGTTCTTCCCTTCAACTATATACCCAGACCCTGGTTCATTTCTCTTATTTTCATGACATATTCTTCATAGACAGTCAATATAAATAAAGCTTTACTTCTGTTTTCAAAATGAGTGCCTTTTAATTGTTTTTATTGACTTATCTATACTGGCTTGGACTTCTCAAGAATATTGAATAGAAATGAAGAGTGTATTTAAGTTGTTTTGTTTTGTTTGTTTGCTTTGAAAGAGCATTCAGTATTTTACCACTTGACTTGATGGCAGTTATAAATATTGATTATGTGATACTTTGTATTATGTTGAGGATGCTAACTATTTTATAGTTTGCTAAAACATAGTTGCTTAGTTAGGGTTACTCTTGCAGTGATTAACCACCATGTCTAAAAGCAATTTGGGGAAGGGATTATTTCATGTATTCGTCCTTATTACTGTCAATTACCTAGGAAATACAAGTTCCTCCCTCTTAGATGACTTTAGCTTGTGTCAAGTTGACATATTCTAGAGGGACAGTCAGTTTCTTATTTTCAGTTTTCTAACAATATATTTCTGTTTGATGTTTTTAAAATAGAAGTAGGATTTGAATATTTTTCTATCTTCTGTCTAACTAAATTGGTATGATCATGGAACTTTTTTCGTATTTATTCTTCTCTCATACAATACATCCTGATCACAGTTTCCACTCATCCTAGTATCCCCTCTTTCCTCTCCTCTGGATCCCTTTGTCTTCTATTTCCTTTTAGAAAAGAGTAGGCCTCTCGGGGATATTAACTGAACACTGCATAACAAAATACAGGAAGAAGAGGCACAAAACATATCATGGCTGGATGTAGAAACCCAGTCAGAGGAAAGGGTCCTGAGGCAGGCAAAAGAGTCAGAGACACTCACTCCCACTATTAGGAATACACAAAACACCAAGCTAATAACCATGACATATGTAGAAGAACTAGCACAGATCTATGCAGGCTCCATGATTGCTGCTTCAGTCTTTCTGAGCCCCTGTGAGCCCCGATTAGTTGATTTTATGGATCATATTCTCCTGGTATCCTCAACACCTGTGGTTCCTACTGCCCCTCTTCCCTTGGGTTCCCCTGAGATCCAAGTGGAGAGACTCAATGAGTATTTCCAGTTTGGGCTCTCTTTTCACCTATTGTTTGGCTGTAACTGTCTGCATCTGCTCCTATCAGCTGTGAAGAAAGCCTCTATGAAGACAATTAGCCTAGGTACTGGTGTACGAGTATAGCAGAATATCATTAGGAATCATTTCACTGATTTTTGCCCCTATCCTAGATCTCTGGGCGATCCAGCCTCTGGTTCCTGATCATTCGAGCAGTGTCGGGCATGGACTTCCTCTCATGGAATGGGCCTCAAATTAGACCCCTCATTGGTTGGCCACTCCCACAAGTTCTAAATCTCCATTTCTCTAGCATATCTGGCAGGCAGGATAGATTGAATGCGGATGGTTTTGAGGCTGGGATAGTATACCAGTTCCACCACTGGAGACTGCATGGTTATAAACGATGGCTGGTTCAGTCTCAATATCCTCCATTATTAGAAGTCTTCAATTGGGTCACCCTCATAGGATCCTGGGGGTTTCCACTGTACTACATTTGTACATTGGCCCCCAAATGCTTCCATTCAAGATGTCTCTACCGATACTCTCTCCCTCCATTTCTCCCCTCATCTGATCCCCTCTGCTTCCATTCCTTCCACCCCCCAGTCCATTAACAAAATTGATTCTACTTTTCCTTACCAGGGAGATCCATGCCTCCTTGTTGCTTAGCCTTTTTAGGTCTGAAGACGGCAGCTTACAGAATGGAAAAAGATTTTTCACAACTCCAAGTCCAACAGGGGACTAATATCCAAAATATACAAGGAACTCAAGAAAATAGCTGTCAACAATCTAAATAATTCAATTAACAAATGGGGTCCAAATATAAACAGAATTTTCAATAGAGGGATCTCAAATGGTTGAGAAACCAAAAAAGTGTTCGATATCCTTATCTATCAGGGTAAGGATGCAGATGAAACCTACTTTGAGATTCCATCTTATACCTGTTAAAATGGTTAAGAACAATAACAGAAGTTGACAGTTCATGCTGGTAAAATTTGAAATAGGGGAACACTCTTCCACTGCTCATGGAAGTGAAATCTTGTACAGCCAGTATGAAAATCAGTATAGTGTTTGCCCAGAAAACTGAGAATTGATCTACCTCAAGATTCAGCTATACCACTCCTGGGCATATACGCAAAGGATGCTCCATCCTACAATAAAGGCACTTGCTCAACTATGTTCATAGAGATTTTATTCATAATAGGCAGAAACTGGAAATAACCTAGATGTCCCTCAAACAAAAAAATGGGTAAAGAAATTGCGGTGCATTTACACAATGGAGTATTAGTCAGCTGCTAAGAAAGACATCAGGAAACTTCCAGGAAATGGATGGAACTAGAAAAGATCATCCTAAGTGAGGTAACCCAGACCCAGAAAGACAAACACATTATGTACTCGCTTATGAATGGATAGTAGCTGTTAAGTAAATGATAATCATGATAGAATCTCAGATCATGGGGCTTACTTTTTAAGCTCAGTGATTTCACGTGGTGTTCACACTGACTGATTTGGAAGAGTAAACCAATCACACATTATTGCACCAATGCTCCAGTTCTATGGCACACTTTCTTCTATGTATTGCTAGATTTGATGTGATTTGCTTTCTCTGTGTCAAGCTCTGTCTCATTCAGATAAGCCAGGTTTCATTTGGGGTTTCCCTCCATGCATCATAGTCTGGAAATACTTACAGTCATAGGCTGAACTACATACACCTTATTTGTTTTCATATATCATGAATCACATCTAAGAAGGATGCAAAATTTTATGGAGAATAGAAATGTCCTAAATTTTTATTGTGGTAGTGGTTTTGAGAACTGAAATATTTCTAAGTGGTCCAAAGCTCTTTAAGTGTGTTGAGGGAAAAACTGTACTGTTTAGAGGATGTCATGCTGACTTATTTGATTATGTGGGGTTTGTGTTTTTCCATTTTCTCTGAACTTTATTTCAACTCTGCAAATTGCTAAAAAACTAACAGTATAACAAATCTAATTTATGGAAATTTATGTTTGTCAAGTGGAAAGCAATTGAGTATGCTTCTGTAGATACTTACCAATTCTGCATTTAGTAGCAAATTTATTTCTGGTTTGTGTGTGTATGTGTGTGTGTAGTATTAAAATATAACATTTTTCCATTTATGATTATATCAAGTACTATTTTGTGAGAAACAAAATCTTTGACAAAATCTTTCATCTTAAAATCTGAACACATGAAAATAGCATTCCAAACACATACAACTGAACATCTAGAATTTCTTTATTTCATATTTTGTAGATGATAACCTAAAAAGTTGTGAACATTAACTGTCAAGAGACATTTCAGAAAATATACAGTGAAGAATTTGCCTCACCGTCTCTAAATTTTCCAGCTGAAAGCAGGCTTTGCTCTCATGACACTGCCTTTTCAACATTCCACTTTAATCTCTACAGATTTCTTATTGATTTTCCTTTCTTCATTACCAATGTCCTTTGCTTCAATGTTGGAGGGATTCAGAAATCTCTCTTAGGTCATCTTCTTAGTGCAAATTCTGGTCTTACTGTTTTCTCAAAATACAGAGGTGTACAACATTCAAAATAAAAAATACATCATCCCAACAACTATTAAAAATATCGTATATCCCAAGACTGGTGAGATGGGTCAGGAGGTAAAGGATGTGGTGTTCCAGAACTTTCCTGGCAGCATGAGAGAGCCAGCTTTTGCAAGAGATCCCCCGACAGCATGTGATGGTTTGAAGGAGAATGGCCCACCTAGTTAGTGGAACTACACTGGAAAGATTAGGACTAGGACGAGTGGTCTTGTTGGAGGAGGTGTGTCACTTGGGGTGGACTTTGAGGTTTTCAAAGTCCACTCCGGGCCAACCCCGTTTTCTCTCTGTCTCCAGATTGTGGATAAGACACAAGTTCTCAGCACCATGTGTGTTGCTGCCATGGTCTCTACTACAGAGTCAGGGACTCTGCTTCTGAAACTGTAAACAACTTCAAGCCCCAATTAAATGTTTCCTCTTCATAAGTTGCCTTGGTCATGCTGTCACCTTTCAGAGAAGGAAATGTAAGTAAGACACAGTCACACCCACACATGGACAGTGTTTACTAACATACATCTATCGACATGCAAATACCACGTACACACAGGTTTTAAAAATCCAGTAATCCACGTATTCTCCCATGAACATTATTACATCAGTTCACTAACTCTTCACAGTGACTCACATATGCTTCTTTATGGGTGCTTTATAGGCAAGGGGAGTCTTCTAAGGTGTAGATAATGCCTGCAATCTCTTTTCTCCTTCCCACACTCAAATTTAATTATGTCTTTTGGGTATTCCCCTTTATCTTATTCACTCCTATGCTGGCATAAATTAGCTACAATCAATCTGTATGTCCTTCCTGTATTTAATGTGCTTTTTTTTGGTGTCAGTTGACTGTCTCCATGGGTTTCCTTTTGGGACACAGTAGCCTTCAGTATGGTTTTACACATACCCTATGCTAGGCAAGTTCTTTTTGCTGCACTGCAATTTTTCTATTTGGACAAAAGGGAATTCAGCTTAATACTCAGTAAAGTTAATTTTAAAATGAAGATTCTATAAGTATTTTGCCTCATTAGGATAGGGTTAACAGTTTCTGTACAGAGAATAAAACAGTTGAAGCAATGTGTTGCCTGCCTATTTGAAAGCTTTTACCTGATAAGTGTAAATTTCCTTTTAAAAGTAACATCACTTACGAAAATGCAATATTTTAGAGCTGTCACCTTTCTGCAGTGTGTTAGCCCCATCTAGTGAATGATTAATGAATTCTCAAATCCAATATCTCATGAACATATTTTAAGCTTCCATGGGAGATTAGTTATCCTATTCATCTGTAAAGTATTTAAGTGAATAACATGAGATGAATAAGAAGAGTTGCAATCACTTCCTCAATCTTTTCACCTAACTTTTTATCTTTACAAAACGTTCATAGTTGAAATAGTCACAGAATTCTATAAAGCTCGATGCAGAACTCCATCACTACTCCTTACCTCTATTTCCCTTTAAGAAAGTCAATTACAATTATCCAAGAAGTGTGCTATTATGTAGGCTTCTACTGTCCTGCCTGTTTGTAGCTTCCAGTACTATAAGCTGCTCTCTGTGAGCTTGTGAGTATTGGGCATTGTGGAATGGTCTGCTAATTTTGTTTTATTTCTTTTCTTCTATTTTCTGTCTCCTTTCAAAAATTAAGAAAAATGATGTCCTAGACTTAACCTTCTAACTTTTTTTATTAAAAGACTTATAAAAATTGACACTATAGTTTAAATTTTTCCAGAAGTGTTTCTCTTCAATTATCTTAAAGTATTATTCTATTCCTATCTGTTCTAATGTTACTGTTACAACACATTTTTATCACATATGCATGGCCACTGCACTCTAAACTGCATTTCTCTGCCTTTATTTAGCCTTTAGCAGAGGTCCTCAATGTGTCATAATTTCTGATGGCTACTCATTGGTAACTGTGGGGAATTTGGGGCTGGTAATCAATATGCTGAGTCTCACGGGGCTTCATTCTGGGAGGCTGTGTTAATAGCCACACTTTCACAGTCCTCAGAGTCAAAGCTGTTTCCTTTACAAGGCAAAAGTTACAGGTAGGTATTCTAGGACACACCACATCTTGTGCACGCCCTGAGTGAGGGGAGTTAAGAGAGGTGCCCCTGAAACTGGTTTACAACACAGCAACTCTGTTTTTCACTAATACAGAGTTAAACTTCAGCGTTTTCTATTCAGAGGATGGGGCAGAAAGATATGGCTGCTGTGGAAACAGTATTTCTGATAGTCCTCCTTGCTATTAATAAATCATTCTTTCAACTTAAGTTTCCAGAAGATCTGATTGCTAATACTTCCAAAGTATATTGTGGATTCTCCACAGCAAGTTGAGTTGTGTTTTGATTTCCTTTTTACAATTAATATCTCAGTTTTAAAATGTAATTATTTTTAGCTCCAAAATGGTTGCTTTATTTCTGTGCACTCCTGTCTTAGTTAGGGCTTTTATTGCTACGAAGAGACACCATGATCACTGAACTCTTTTTTGTTTGTTTGCTTTTTAAGACAAGGTTTCACTGTAGTTTTAGAGCCTGTTACTTGTAGACCAGGCTGAACTCACACTCGAACTCACAGAGATCCGCCTGCCTCTGCCTCCCGAGTGCTGGGATTAAAGGCRTATGCCACCACCACCCGGCTTCACAGCAACTCTTATAAAGGAAGGACATTTAATTCGGGTGGCTTATATTTTCAGGGGTTTAGTCTATTATCATCATGGTGTGATATGGCAATGTACAGGCAAACAAGGTGCTGGAGCAACTCAAGTATCCTACCTCTTGATTTGTAGGCAACTGGGTGTGTCTTGAGCATATATGAAACCTCAAAGCCCATCTTCACATTGACACAGAAGACCATACCTACTCCAACAAAGCCACACTTCCAAACAGTGCCACTCATTCCAAGAGCCATTTTCTTTCAAACCACAACTCCTTAATTTTGGGGGTTTGCCTTTTTAAACAGATTCCTTTCTGTAAATAAGAGGAAGAGCTGGTGGGTCTTGATAGTGAGTTTGTATGATTTGTATGATTATATATATCATATCGTAAGTAAACACGTGAATGTACCTATGGGTGTGCATGCACATGCTTGCTTTCATCTGTCTTTCTGATTTCGGTCATCAGCTCTGAAATCAATGTCACTGTATTCAGAGAGGAAAAGCAGTTTGATGCTAAGATGGTGATGATGAAGAAAAAAGCATAAAAGAAGTTAATGGATTCCTTGTATAATCTATTTCCTATCAGAGGTTTGGACATTTTTGGAAGAAGTTGCTTTTGCTTTCACAGTCACCTGGGTCTCGTTTAGTAAATTAATCTCTTAATGTCATTAAGTGCTTAACCTATAAAACTTCACTGAAATAGTAATTTATCAAATAGCACTCAGGTGATTTTGAGAGTTAATATTGCTTCTCAGAATACATAATGTATAATATAGCTAGACTACAAAAACATTTCTCAAAAAAAACTGCACTTGGGCAGATGAATTAGAAAACTCAGGTTTTTGTTCACTTAAATCCGTTCATAAAAGCATCATATTAACTGCAGTAATGAAGATGAGGTGGACATAGAATGGATATGTGTAGGATGGGGAAAATCATGTGATCGCAGAGGGGAAGGGGCATGCATTTCTTCACTTATACATGCCATTGGTGACGCAGACTCACACCTACGCTAGGAAAGGGAGGAAGAGCAAGGATCTACACTGGAAAGAGGAAACTTTCAACACTGTGACAGTTCACAAGGGTAGACTTGTGCAGAATGGAAAAGCAAAGAAACTGGATACTTCAGAGCGACTGGAGCAGAACCTGTGGGTCCATACCCACTTTCACTCAGAAATCTAGGAAGGCCGTGTGCAAGCCCCTGGCTGGTGTGTAGGAAAAGCGGTTTCTGAAGAAGGGGCACGTTTGTTTATCAGTCTAATGAAACCAGGTCCAACAGGAGGCAAGATAAGAAACAGGAAGGAAATAAAGAAGAGTCCCAAACCTGCTCAGAGCCAAGATCTGCAAAATTAGGTGTGTCACAGATAAAAATGGACCGATTTACATCACTGGATGCCTCAGGCTTTTTATCAATGTTGTTTTCTCTGTGCTGTCTTTCTTATAGTCAAAGGCTTTCTGTGTGATAATGAGGTGATTATTGGTGAATCAATATGCACATTTTCCGTATCTTAGTGATTCTAAAGAAAAAGTTCAACCCTTTTTGGACTGGACATGATGTCAGTCCCTCACATGAATTGTGGTTTGCCTTGCTTAGGTCCTATCCCTTTCTCTTTCCAAATCATATTCCTTAAATAGTTATGTACTTTGGTTGACTATGCTGGGTCACTGTTGAAGGCATTTTTCTTAAAAAGTTGCTAACATTATGAAATATTTTAAAGGAATAAACATTCATA
>LOJH01055986.1:0-11780 GCA_001685095.1 Ellobius talpinus | reverse complement strand
ACTGAGCTCCCAAGGTCCAAATGAGGAGCAGAAGGAAGGAGATTATGAGCAGGATTCAACTTATATGAAGGTGAGATAGAAGATGTAGGGAGGGGACCTTAACTAGGAAGAGGAGCAGGAGATAACACAGAAGATGTAGGGAAATGGGATAAATAGCAGTATGCTTGATAAATCCTTAGAAAACAATTATTTTTTATTACCTAAAATTACATGAAATATGTATAAGTATGTATGTATATATAAGTCTTTGCCATTAGGGCTGACAATGTTTCCTTAAGCATTGTAGATCATCTAACTAAAACCCAGTACCAGGCATGAAAAACCTGTTTCTGAGATGTTGGTAAAGGGAGTCTAAGGGAGTCCCCAAACAAGACAGGCTATAGCTGTTGCTTTTAGTTAACTCCCAGAGGCTGAAGATAAGTCCCTAATTCTGAAGATACCATATAAATTCAAACACAGGACTCAGAAGATTCAAACTGGATTTCTCTGAATATCTCCTCTATGAGCACTTTTCATATAACTATAACTTGGTAAATGGTTTATCAAATGGGTAAAGCAATCATCAATTCTATCCATTTGTAAAGCCTCTGAAGCACAGTAACGACTAGCCCTGTAAGATACTGCTAAAAATGTAATAGTGGCATTCAAATCTAGATGGCAAGCTACAGCTCTTGAGGCCTGATCCACAGAAAGGAAATCATGCCTGATGTTATAAATCCAGCCAACTACCAGGGATGATGGGGCCAGGGATCTTAGAGGAGAGAACCTACTCATTACTTCACTAAAGCAGGATAATTCCTGACTGCATTCTCAACATTTAACCTTACAGTGAAGTTCTTGCTCCATCACAGAAACTTCACCTTTGCAACAGACAGAGGTCATCACAAAAAAATTAATCGTCTTCCACAATTTTCAACGATAATGATGATACTGAATGCAAGAATGAAACACTTTATATGATTTTAAATCATAATTTTTATAAACAATCACAATATATTTTTATAGAGAAATCAGCTAAATTTTTTAAAGTTTCTCATAGGCCAAACCCTGTTAAGAACAGTTTTCCTATTATACATTTGACATGTAGATGTATTTTCATTACATACCTAAATTTCCAGGAAATATTCAATTTAAATATTTATGTTAAACAGTAATATTTATATTTTTAATTCTTGGAGAAAAAATTTCCTTCAACATTCAGGAACCACTCATAATTTTATAAGCACAGTCATCTTTTGCATCTTGTAAATCAAATTTATAAATTTGTTACTTCTTATATGATGGCTCATAACATAATACTGTACATGTTGTGTATATTTTATTTTCACATATAGTTAGTGATCAAACAGTTTTAGCATTATTATTAGCATCTGTATAGAAATAGACATGTTTATGTTAAACACCTAAATAGTATAATGTCATTTCCTTAGTATAGTTTTATTTGTCCATGTTTATATTGGAATTTTTGGGGGTTGGTTTGTTTAGCTAGATCATGTCTATAGAATGAGATTTTTTTCTTCAAAAAATATAAATGTCATTTCTATTAGGAACTCATAGTATAATTTCAGTTGAACTATAACGTATGAAAAATAGCTTCCCTGAAATAGAACTTCCTTACATACTGAAAAATACCTTTAGATTGTAGTGCATTGTGTCCAGAATATAGCGTATATTTCAAAAAATAACATGATTATTGTGGCTTTTATGATAGAACTGCTTGGAAAGTATCAGATGGTTGAGAGCAGACAGATTTTCAGTCTCAATTTGTAAAATAATTTTGGGGTTGGGAATAAATAAGATTATAGATAGATCCATGTAGCAAGAGTATTTGTGCAGTCATAAAACAAAGATAAAGAGTGAAACTTCATCATATTTCAGTTTATTTGTATTTTTATTTGATGCTGTTTCCTGAGGAGAGACTTATGACTACAGTTTTGGGTATGATTATAGATGATTTTTATTAGTTGCTATAACAATCACTGTCGTTAAGGATGAATTATGTTACTTCTGGTTCATAAAATTGAGTGGTTTTCTTGCTCCAGTCAATTTTTATTGTAAAAAATTGTTTTCTTTCTATAACATCCTGACTTGGCCTTCCCCTTCTTCCTTTCCTCCCAGTCTCCCATCTTTCTACTTCCCATCTTCCACAGACCTACTTCTCCTCATTTCCCTTCATAAAAGAGCAGGCCTCCCAGGGATCCCAACCAAACACTACATAACAAGGTTCCATAAGACTAGCCACAAACTCTTATATCAAGACCCCAGCCATCTTTTAAATAAAGTGGTAGTTTTTGATTTACTTTGTTTTGTGTTGTTATTTTTGTTTTTAATTGGTTTGTTGCTGTTTAGTGTTTGTTGTTGTCTTTCTGTTTTGCTTTTATCAGCAGTTAGATGCATACTAAGAAACAGATGAAACTTTAACCAGCGGTGGATTGTGTTAGTTTTGCCTGTGGAGATGTGAGTAAACGATTAATGCTATTAATGTAAGAAAGCCATGAATTTGAAATAAAGCAAAGAAGAGAATATGGGAAAGTTAGAGGGACAAAGGGAAGAGGGTAATAAGGTAATTATAACCTCAAAATAAAAAAAGAAATTTTAAAAATCTCATAATGAGTATCTTATTCTTGGTATGGTTTGTTATCTCAGCATTAAACATTACACACACACATGCAATATTATTTATCCTGTATAGATACTTTTTCATTAAAGAATATTGAAACTTAAGTAATTTTCAAATTGTTTGGAAAATAAATACTTATACAATATAAACATATTTTATTAGCCGTAATTCAGCTATTCATGTTTTTCAGTTAACAACATTTTCTAGAAATTTTACACTGAAAATGATAGCTATGAAATGAATACTTATATGATCCATAGTTCCATTTATTATAAATTTATCTTAAGAGCATGGCAGCTAACTGTCAACACCATTATCTCCTTTCTAAGAGACAGTTGTTTTAATAAACTATCTTTTAAACATTTTCCATCAATGTTAAAAAAATATTACTACAGCTTCAAAATGGAAAATGCTATTAGGAAAAAAATAATGAGTTATGTTCTCATGGTGCCCTGTCAAACAATTTTGTCTTTGCAAAGAAAATTAATCTTGAAAAGTCAAATACATATAGAATTATATTATCTCAGTCAACCATAAATATAAAGAGAATTTGGAATTTCCCTGGAGATGCCAATCAATTACATTATTTAGATCATATTTGCAAAAAATAAGATTCAAGTTGTTTATATTTTTATAAGCTCAGCTTTATTGTGTATATTTTTTCACATATTTACATTAAACAGTTTAAAATTTAATTTTTTATTTTACATATAACCTAGCATGCATATAAGCCTCGGTTTTTAAAAACTTTAGACAAAAATAATTATTATTTTATATTCTTTTTTTTAGAGTCAAACTCATTTACATAGGGTTATAAGGTGATCTTTTAATATTTGATATCCTTTCTCCTGAGTCATTATTTGTGGCCACTAATAAAGTTTTAACTTTGTATTCATATTTTAGTGCTTGAGTTGTAAGATTTCTGTTTATATATAAGCGTGATCCATTTCTAAGAAATAAGTTTTATGTGTGATTCTTAGCTTTGCCAAGGCTATGTTTACTGCCAATTGTTTCTATTTATTAAATTTAATAAAAATTTCAGTATTGCAAAAGCATAACATTAAAGCACACTACTGCCTGTAGTGTGTCCTTCTACAGGCAGTACTATCTGATAAATTCTCATGTTTGGTATCTGAAATATTGTGGGCCCATATTTCATATAAAATAATCTACAGGCAGGCTCACTGGCCACTAGGCAGATGCTACCCTCCCAAACAAGTAAGACAGCCACCTGAAAAATGTAGATTGCCTGGGGAGAGGTGTTTGCTGTAGCTGATGACTAAGTTGCAGGTGTTTCCCTAGCCCTGCGTCCCGGAAAGAGAATATTAACGAGCTTCCACCTTGGTTTAGCTGGGGGAATAAAAGGTGTTTTGTATAATAAACGTGGGTAGATCTTCAGGATAGAAGAAGCAGGAGATACCCTTCTGTGATGATTGTGTGAACTGTGTCTGGCTATTTCTCAAGCCTCCATACAGGTCCAGTTAGGGAAAATAGCTTCTATGTTGGGGCCCACAGGCCCTGACAAAATATATACTAGAATTATTGTAGATATCATTCATGATCCTTAATTTTATATATATATATAATAAACATAAATTATATATTATGTAGTAAATATCATATATTACATGTTATTTACACATGATATATTACATGTATCAGTAGTATGTAACATATGTATTTTGGATATATATAAAATTATATATTACATATATTACACTATGTATTACAGGTTATACATATAACCCATATATGTATATATCTGTATCTATATATCTATATATATATATCTTTCTGGCATATTTGGTTGACCATTTCTTTTAAGTATATCTGTTTGGTTCTTTACAGTGCTTAAATTTCATTGCTCCATAATTCCCCCATATTCTAGACTTTATCTTGTAGTTTACTAACAGTTTTGTTAAATTTGTTGATAATATTGTTGAAAACTTGGATAGATTTCCTTAGTTCACCCATCTCTTGTTTTTATGAACTTTTATATAGCCATTAGTTTATTTCTCATTCTTTTTTTGTAAATCATGTACAATTTTTGATTTTATTCAACATCCCTTACCCAACTCTTCCCAGATATACCCCTTCTGTTGCAATCAAACACCATATCTGTCAGGGTGCCTGGACCCTAAATTATTTCTTCAAGACGAGAGGGGAGGCATGGAAATAATAGAGACAATTCACATCACTTTATCGTGAGAGAGATTCTCAGTGATCCCTCATGAAATCCTGAGTTCACATCCTGAAAATTCCTCTGTGTTTATTCTCCAAACAGCCTTATATACCAAATCATAAACTGAGGGGCATATTTATTATCATTCTGTTTCCTAGGTAACCAGGTGAATGGTTATGGTCAAGTTCACATCTATCTATGCCAGGTCTATCAAGTCTTCCTGCTCTGTATGCCAGCTCTGTCATGTAGGCCAAATTAACATTTTATTTCAGGCATCCTTCAAATTACAAAGAAGTAGCAGAACAACATCCTGACCCTTTGTTAGGGACGTGACCACTTCCTGTGTGGCAGGTGCGAACTATGGCCTGAGATTCTGGCCACCGTACAATGTAGGAATACGGGCCTACACACATCCTGTCCTGCTGCCATATAGGTCAATTTTTGGTGCCCAAATATTCTTGGATGTGTGGCCATCTATTGGAGCATGGTCAACTTCTTAGGGTCTGTACCTCCTAGGAAAAACTGAGTTTTCCTTTTTCAGCTGTGAAGAGTTGCCAATAGCTCCTCAGCTAGGTTACAACTCCATCACCAACTCCCTTCTCAGTGCTGAGATTTGCTCTGTCTAGGGGTTGCGCTGGTTTATGAATAGTATCAAAGCCTCTGTCTATCCATATGTTTAGCTGATCTGTATTATCCAGAAGACACTCTTTATCTGACTAATTTACCAACTCAGACTCTCAGACCTCTTTAACCCTTTCTTCTTCAGTGATCTCCAAGTCCTTGGAGTAGTTTACAAAATTCTTATTAGGGCTGAGCTTTCTGTAGCCTTTTATTCTCTGCACCCTGGCCAGTTGTGGGTCTCTGTGTTGATAAACACCTACTGGAAACATAAATGTCTCTGCTGATTGTTGATTTGTGCCTAAATTTACAGAAAAAATGATATGTCATTAGGACTCATTGCAAAGTGATGGAACACTTTCTGCTTGAATTAACTTGGTTAATCTCATGATGTTTATCCCACTATTGTGCCAGTGTGCACATTTTTCAAGCTCACAGTTTTTACCATAGTTCACAGTATTCAGAGATGAATAAGACTGATGATTACTTTCCTCCTCTGGTGGCCTTTACAGAACCTTCCATCACTTTGCAAATTAGACCTTAAGGATGAGGCTTCCAGATCAGAAGCAAGTTTATTTCTACAGGTTTTATGACTAAATTAATTTTGTCTTCAGCAATATTGTCTTTTTCTCTTGGAGGGTTTCCAGTAGAATAATACTGTATAAGGTTTGAGGGTTTGGGGGAATTTACTGGCCAACATCTCCAAAAGAACAATCCATTCCTGACACTGGGCTGTATATAAGTTAGTCTCTGATGTCTACTAGAGGCATTATTACCCTGTAATAACATAATTCCATTTAAACTCCTTTCATGCAAGTGTAAAGATACATTTTAGAAAACTTTACAATTGTGGGTTCCAACACTGTTTTCAGGAAATCATTAGTACTACTTTTTCTACCTATTTTCTACTACTCTGTTCCCCTTTCCTTGACCCCTGTCCCTTCTCATTTCACAATTCTCTTTTAACCCTCTATTCTAGCAGTTTCTAGTTCCCTTCTTTCCAGCTTTAGAAAATTTAGAAAGTTTCTGTCCTCTGTGGGAATTCCAAATGAAACAAAAATTATTTATCTTTAAAAGTAAGACGCTGAATTCTTTCTCAGACATTTCAGCTTTCTATGTGATTGTGTATTCCTCTATAGAGAAGATGCTCAGTTAGGGATGGGTCATGATTGGTCTTTGTGTCATTTTTTTAATGTTCTGTATTTTTTTAGAGTTGATTTATCTTTCAGGTTTTACTCCCCTTTAAAAATTATTTCTAAGCTTTGCACTCTGGGTCTTTCCCTACATATTGTCTGCATGAAATTCAGTGATGAGTTCTAAGAGAACTTGATGAAGTGGTTTAGCTAAATTGATCTTATTTGGCCATGTACCAGCACATACTGACAAGGTGTCCTAATGAAATGAAAACCTGAGTCACATTTTGAGTTTCAGTGAACTTTCTGGGATACAATGAACTTTCTCAAAAGAAGGTGTCCAAATGTAAGTCCCACTGAAGTCTGTAATCTGGCTGAGGATTGTAGACAAAACCACAACTTTGAGATGATCTATTGAATAATTAGAGTATAGACTTCAGTATGGTTTTTCAATAACTACTGATACCTCAGAAGTCAGAACTTCTTCTTCTTTGGCATCACTGGAGCCAAAATCACGATCTTTTAAGGGACTTTTTGTCCAACAAAGCTAAAGGCATAGTCTGTAGTCCTATATGAAACTGAATTGTTGTGCATGTGTGAAGACAACTTTGCTCATAACTACCAGAATTTCATTTGCTAAAGTAGAATAAAGATTAATGTTGTATCAAGGTGAAATAGATAAGAAACTCTGTTGCCTTATTACAAGTACAGATGTTTAATCACTTAGTTATCATTTTCCTGAACACATTTCAGGAAGAGTCTTATGCAGGTAGGAAGTATGCAAAAGCTAATGCTGGTTAAATCTGTTATACTCAGTGGGTGATTTGTTGTATAGGTTGATCTGTATTTTTCATGAAGAATGCAAAACATAACTTCTTTTCTAAAACAGAAATTGGTAGTCACAAAAGTGAAGAGAATATACGATAAACAATAGACTAGAGATATAGATCCTGAGAACATTTTGAACATGCTGATTTTGAAGTGCGCTAGGACACTGAACTGGAGATTTGAAGGATACAGCTGGATGGATGAGTCAGAAATTTGGGTGAGATGCCTGGGTAGCAGAAATAAAATTTGTCTGCCATCAGCACATCACTACTTTATTGACCCATCTGGAAATCAGTGATGTACAATCGAAAATGGTTTTATTTTTATCCAATTATTGCCTTTGAGAAAGAAGAGAAGTAGCCCCCTCAGCTGTCAGCTGAAAGCTGACCTTGCATTAACAACCAGGGCATAGTGTTCTACGGAAATATATCATCTCACACAATACTAATATCAGACAAGGGCATTCTGTGACAATGATGGAGAGAGACAGAGTCAGCACCCTCTATACTCCTGTCTGAGCAGCAATAAATATAACACTGGCCATACTAGAAAAATGACCAAACATCCCCCTCTCCAGGCTGAATAAACTGCCTGCCTTTTTCTTAATGGTCAACACTTCTGTTCTGCATTTGTTGCCTTCTACTAAAAATGAGATGCCTGTACACTAAACAGTTCTTAATACTGAATGTTGTCTTTTTGAGGACAAAAACATTTCTTTCTGACACATGAAACTTGCGTTGGTGGTATGTTCCACAGCCTTGTGCACTTGGTGTGATTTTGCCACCAAATCTTGCATTAGAGTTGGGATTTCTGTTATGTGTGTCAATTATAATCATGTACAGCTACATCAAGGAAAATCCTTAGTGAGCCAAAATATAAGGACTGTGGATGTGGTTTGCGTACCTATTCTGTTTATTATATTATAATCTCCTTTTTATTGTTTCCTTTCTATTTTTCATAGACAGGTCTGATGTATCACTGTGTAAGAAGTGGAACATGAAAAGCCTTCCCAGTCTCTTCCCTCTCATCTGTTACACCTTATACCTGTGCCTTCATATATGGGGTTTCTGATAATAATGATGTAAAAAATGATTATTTTTACCATGTGAGGAAAGGGAGGATAAACACATACTTTATTATAAATGCTTTTTCTAGCACAGGATTCACTAGCAACATGTGACTACTGAAATTGAAATGATATATAACTGACAACCAAGCCTTTTAAACTTAGTAAATATCTTTAAATTTGTTATATATATAAATTTTGATATTATAATTTGATTATAGTATTTACCCTTCCTTTTCTCCTTCTGAGTCCACCCCTAAACCCCTTCTTGATCTTCAAGATTATCACCTCTTTCCTCACTAATTGTTATTGCATGCATATATAGATAAGTATATACACATATATTCCTAAACATATATTTTCAGTTAATTATGGTTAGTGACTACTGTATTGAATAGGTCACATAGAAAAATTTCCATGATCCTGAAACATTTTATTGTACTTACTCTAGGGAAAGAGACATGAATTGAATTGAAAAATCGGGTAGCAGAACAAGTTCATTGACATAGTATATAATATAAAAATTATTTAACAAATTACCAGAAAGCAACATATATTTCATCAGAAGTCTGGATGTGACTTGACTGAACATCTATTCATAATCTTACAGGCTCCTAGAAATGTCTTAATCTGTTTGTGTTTGCACTTGAAATCTGAGGATGGTTTCTGATTCATCAAGTTGGTTGGCAAAATTCAGTTTTCATTTAGAGTGATATGGATGAGGCATTCATTGCCTTTATAGCATTTGGTTTAGTAGCACACGCACATCCTTCTACACCTTGTGGTTTCTCATCCTCTGATTACTACAGGTATTTTTCTTCTAGGACATGAGGAGTACATCTTGAGGTCCTCTGATCACTGAAGTAAATGAAGTAAATACTATATTTGCAAAGCCTCCTAAATGTTGCTATGCTTGTCAGGCTTATCTCTTTTTGCCATTTTGTAAATCATGGGAAGGGGGTTTTAACTTTACATAGTCCACTCAGAGTTAAGGCAATAATAGCTAGTTTCAAACTCCAAATGGTCTTCCTTCTTGAAGTGATGTTGTAGATCCAAAACATGGCTATTTCCTTAAGAAGATTCCACAGTTTATACAAAGAAATATGAAATATTTAAATTCAGACTTAAATAACATTTATCAGATTTTTGAAAGGCTCCTTTGTACTTTTTCTCTGCTTTTAAGGAGCATAAAATGGGTTAAACTTAAATAGACAGATTGACTAAGATTCAAGTAAAAGAATAAGAATTAATCTAGGAAATGAAACAATTAATGGATAGATATATTAAAAATAAAAAAAATCAGAAGAAATAAAGAAAATTCATTAAAGGGGTATAAAAGAATGATGAAGAAAAGATTTATTAGAAAAAGGGAAAGCAGAGATATGTATGCACAGTAGTTAACCAAATGACTGGGTATAGAAATCAAGATCATGATATTTCGATTTGATTCTACAATGAATGTGTACTACTTACATGTAATATGAGAAAAATAAGATGTGTTTTGTAGGAACTGAAAAAGGAACAAGTAAAAATTTGGTTGAGTTGGAAATTGATATTATGAAAGGACAAATTAGCAAGATAAAACACTGGCAAAGACGAGAAAAGATAGAATGAAGGTTCAGTGTTCAGAATGACACATCTACAGATGGGCGAAGAAAAACCATCACACACCTCAAAAGTGAGTAATGATCCTAGAAACACAGAGATATGCTTAATTTTTTAAAATAAAATTGAAAATGCCACACTATTTTTTGATAATACAGTTACAGATAATGAGTGAGAAACTTTTATAACATCACGAGAGTGTATAAAAATGCATGGCATCTACGTCCTGATGGAAGAAAATGAAAAAAAATAATACATGGTACAACGATGTGGATGGAATTGGAGATTAGATTATCAGTGGTGTTTGGTAGCATTTTACAAAATCACTTGATCACATCTGTGAGCACTGGTGCATAACTGCTGCATTTGCTGTGTGTTTGTAATTTTCTGCTTTTGCAGGAAAATAAAGTGGGATATACAGAAAGAGAAGGTGATCCAATGTAGGATAGTGGGGGAAAGAGGCATTTAAGAAGCAGTATACCAACAAGAAACACAGGGTTGAAAAGGAAAAATTGGGTATGGCTGAGTATAAAACGTAACCATGTTTGAAATATGATTAGACCAACTAACTCTCTTGCATTAGATTTTATGAAATTTTACAGTTTGGGACTTGTTGCACACATGATTATAACCAAATTTTTATTCTGTTTATACCTTAATATGCCTATAAATATGTGGAGTGACTAAAGGCAATCATTGAAATATTCCCCAGTAACTGAAATAATATATATTTGTCTACTTTTATGTTACAATGACTATAGAACAAGACAAGATCATTCAAAGATAATAGTGTTAATTTGCCAAATGAACAAAAAGACTCTGGGGAATGACATTAGGTACTAACTCATGCTACTAACCTTTTGCAGATGGTCAGTGGGGGACCTGACATCATGGGTAAATGAATATGTCTCTAAATCATTAAATGCTTTTTTCTTCTATGGTCACTATCATTCAATGAGCATAAACTTGTCTTCTATGTTGAACCACCATAACCATTTTAATGGAAACTTATAAAAATGAAATATTTAGAAAATGAAAACAGTGTAGATTAAGAGCACAATTAAAATATATCAAAATAACATTCTGATTTTATTTGGCATTATCACATTGAGAAGGCATGTTAATTCTCTGCCTAAAAGACAATTTAATGGAAATTTCTAATGAAAAGCAAAATAGTTACATTTCATCTTGGCAATGGGAGCTTCATAAATGAAAATTATTTTGTATTTCACTGCACCGGTGTCAAAGGAAAATAATAAAGAAATTAAATGAGAGAAAATCAAAAGAAAGTAATCTGCTCTCTGGAATTAGCATATATTTAAGATATGAAAGCAAAGAATTCTTTTATTCTCAAGCACATTAGCATAATTTCATATGCTTGTGTTCTGTAAATCAAGATACACTTAAAGTACATTTGCATAATGAGGACATTTTTTTGTATAGTTATAGTCAACCTTTGTGTTGTGCTGATATTGCTAATTTTAGATTGAAATATGCCTTTCCCCAGTGTCCCACTTTCCATAGATGTGTAACAAATCATTACTTAAACTAAATTTTACCAAATAGATTTATATTGTATTCAAGAGGCTCTGAAATACTGCATTTGTAATGCAATAATATATGCACAAATTATTGTTTTCTCTCTTAGATGTATACATTTGGTGATAAAAGAATAATTCTCAACAGAAGAAGTTCAAATGGCCAAAAGACACTTAAGGTCAGGCTCAA
>LOJH01055985.1:0-10321 GCA_001685095.1 Ellobius talpinus | reverse complement strand
TTGACAGGGAAAATCTCAGGTAGAGGAGAAAAGAATGTAGTATGGACACCAGATTCACGTATTTTCTTAGTGCTCACTTCAGGCACATTGAGTTTGATTCTGATCCTTTTTGATAAAGGGAAAGAAATGTGCCATCAAATTTCCTAACCAGATTGGTATTAATAGAGTGATGAAGAAAAGGGAATTTCCCTCAAATACTGTTTAAACGGTCACAAATGGTCATACCATAGCAGAACATGGATAGAGGAGAAAAACGAGATGATCTCATGTTTTTAGAAACTTGGCTTTAAATAAATAAAGCAACTAGCTACAAAAACTTAAACATATGCATATGTGGGTGGTGTGTGTATGTATGTATGTATGTGTGTGTTTATGTATGTATGTGTGTGTATGTGTTTGTGTGTCTGTGTCTGTGTAAATGCTAAAGAGAAGAGTCAAATTATGATAGGAGGGTCAGCGAGAACAGAACCCAGATGTTCCCTGAGCAGAAGGTTTTGGAAATGTTTGTCAAATTTTACTTTGAAGAAAATAAAGTTAAATGCTAAAGATAGAAAAAGAGGTTGAATTGCAGAAAACATTAACAAAAGAACAGAAACTGACTTAGAATTTCCAAGAATACTTCGTATATAAATATATGAGATAGGGAATCAAGTTTTAGGGAAAATAATAAAAAAGAATAACATAAACTAGTAAAGTAAAACTTCTTAGTCCTTAGATATTTAAATTAAGATACAGGCACATAGAGAATAGAAGGTAGAAATACACACACACACACACACACACACACACAAACACATAGATGCCCACACACACCTGTAGCCATGTCTTTGTTTTACCACTCCATGTTCTATGGAAATTATAATGACTCAGATAAATCCTATCTGTCTTGAATTCAAAAAATTATATTATCATATATAAAAAATCTCAGAAGTCATTGTATTTGTCTATGCTCTGAAGGTTGGGATGGCTAGTTTTAATTGACAATTTTATACCAGACAGCATTACCTGAGAAGATAATCTCAGTGAGCAATTGTCGTCGTTGGGTTGACTTTTGGATATGTGTATAGGAGAATGTTTTAACTGATAATTAATGTGAAGACCCAGCCCACTGCGAGCAGTACCATTCTCTAGGCTGGGTCCTTGAACTGTATGAGAGTGGAGATATTGATTTAAAAAGCAAGCATATGCATTTACTTTTCTCTGCTTTTGGCTGTCGTTGTGATATGACTAGCTATTTAAAATTCCTGCATTGGTTTTCCTACATTTGCAAACTGTAACCTGGAACTATTAGGTAATATAAATGTTTTCATCATTTCTCTCCATTACACAAAGGTTTTTTGGTTTGTTTTCAATTTGTTGTTGTTGCTATTCTTTTTGTCATTTTATTACAGAAACAAATATGAAACAAGAAGAAAGATTCTTGGAATTAACATTTTCTAAGTTGCTTAGAAATACATTTGGCTCTTCACTTCAGAAAAAAATAAGAAAAAAATAAAAAAAAACAAAAGGAGAGGGGTTTTTACATAACACAACACAAACCACTTGTTTGGGTAAAATGATGAAATGTTTTTAGGAGTTTTTCCTCCTTCTTAGGATATTTCCCTGTTTTTGGTTTTGTTTTTTTTTTTTTTTCCTCTTCAGTCCTGTCTTAGGATCTTCCCCTTGTATTTTTTTCAGTCATTTCTTAGGATCTTCCTCTGGTATTTTTTTTCTCTTCAGTCATTTCTTAGGATTTTCCCCTAGTATTATTTTTTCCTCTTCAGTCATTTCTTAGGATCTTCCCCTGGTATTTTTGCCTTGCTGCCTTTCACATTGTAAAGTATTTTACCTGGGGTCTAACTGAAGAATGAGGTGGGAACGGAAGATTTTTGAAATAACAAAATATAATACAGGCAAACCTGTTGTTATTGGTAGTGGAATCTACTAGCCTTTAATATAGTATTTGCATTCATCATACAATTAAAAACATATATGTTTATTAATAAAAATAATAATAAGTTTGCATGTGTAGATCATGTTTATTAACTCAGTCTGATCTAAAAAGAACCTATATTTCTTGCATGGCATGCTTCTAAAGCTTATCAGTATATCTTTTCTCCATGATCTGAAGATTTTCTTTCCCTATGAATATAAAACTACATGGTGTTTATCTTATAGAAAAAGTAGCCAAGGCACTTAAATATTGTGTTTTGTATTTGGAATTTGAATATAAGTAAAACATCAGTTAGCTGAGGTAGATTTTTTTAAATATATCTAAAGATCATAAAATAAAACAAATCTTATCTCACCCTTCATATAATAGAAAAGTTTGATATTAATATAACTGCATATTTTAATGGTTAAGAGCATTATACATCTAATTGAAAAAGCCCATTGGAATCTATCTCAAATTAAATTAAACTCAATTTCATTAAATCTTAATTACTTACATATTTCTGTGAGCAGTAGCAAAAAAACCAAAAGACAGGATCCTGTCCTGATGGAGATTAAAAGCTAATTGGCAAAATCAGGCTTGGAGAAGGAACAAATTTACATAGCATTATATAATAATTGGTGAGGAGACTTTGTGAAGCAATAGGTAATCTAAAAGTTCAGCAAAGAGTGATAAAAGGAAGGCCAAAAGAAGTTTTCTTGGGAGCAGTGTGATTTGAGAAGTAGAAGTGTCCAAGCTTGGAAGACATTGTCAATCACAGGAGAGCCATCTGTATAGGCAGACTCATTGTTCCAACCACCATGTAAAGTATGTATCAGTATTTTTAAATGCAAGTGATTAAGATAAATATCTCAACATTTTATTTGCTTCATTTTATAATCAGACATGTAGAATTGTGTAATAAAATGTTCTCAGAGCTACTATGTTCTTCTACCTTGGGAAAAGTGATTATTGACCAATTTTCTGCAAATTTTTCATTTCTGAAATATTCTATTGGAAAACTGTTAAAAGTACACAAGAGATTTCATTAACAAACCTCTGCAGCTATTTCAAAAGCACTGACCTTTGAATATTGATGAACCTTATAAAGAAAATGAAAGTCAATTTTTTTCCAATAGCACAAAGTGTAACAGAATTCAAATAATTATTTCCTTATAGATATCAACAACCTTTCCTACATTATGACTCTTCAAACAATGTGTTGCCAGTTTTAAATACATTATTATTCTCATGAGCCATTGATAGCAATAATATTTTTGTTGTTGTTATGTTGTTACTGATTAGGAATAACCACTTGGTGCTTGGGGTAACTGACTTTCTTAATCTCTTAAGAGACCCTTTTTAAGCTGTTTATTAATCATGGGATCTTTACCAGGAAGGATCCTGACAGAAACTGTGCCAAAATATCATTATAACTCATAATACTTGAAGGGCTAGAAGCTCATGTCCATTTAACCACCACTTAGATTTATAAAAATAATTATTGCTGATTCTTTCTCTGAAATAAATATAAGTTCTATACAAGGGACTGTATGATGTCAGGAAATAGTATAACTTAAATTAAGTTTTATTTTAGAGTATTTTGGCCTACATAGATACATAATAAAATTTTTCTTACATATACACATATCTATACAAGTTAAGTAAAAGCTTTGTTCTTGAAGCACTTGTTCTTTCTCTGCATTTTCAGCATTGGTGGCTATTTTCCAGGATATTTTGATGAGGATTTCCAAGTCTCCTTAAAGCAAGAGGGACTAGTTAACACCAAAGATATCAGCTACTAAAGAGTTTGGTAGGATGGTTTGTAGGAATCATTTTCTTTCTTTGGGGACTAGCAGTAGCCCAACTGCATTCAGGAGTGATGGGATTTTCATATACAGATGCCATACAAATGAAACAATTCTTCCCTTGGCTTCAGATCACCTGCTTTAAACATTCCATTGCCAGTCAGTACTCATAGAAGTGGGATAAAGCAGAGAACAGGATCAAACATAGCTGGGAGTTTTAATTTTAAAATTTGTGCGAAACATTTCCTTGTAAACATTTCGTTACAGTTCCTTTGGAAGCTTTAGAAAGTGCCTGTGTAGGGAAGACACCTGGAAATTAGAGTTGTATTGATTTCATGATAAATCTCACTTCTCTGGCACAACAGGGTATGAAAGTTGTATTGATGTGCCTTTCCCAGACTAAACAGTAACGACAACTGATGATTTCTACTCGACTTACACATTAAACATACAAAACAGGCAATTATACAGATTAATAATAACCACAGACAGCACACAGATGAGTTGCGGATTCTAAAAGTGGTACAGTTCATTCCACCTTACTTTCAGTTCCCTGCCTATAATGCTATACCTGTTGTGGTTTTCCTTGTAACCACAACAATGCTGTTCTGTCGTCTTCATTTTTATATGATAATATATAAAAGTATGATTGAATTTAAAAATATCAAAAGGTCATGTTTGCCAATGCCTATAGATTATTTTCCTCCTCCATTCCAATATTTAGGAGTGAGTGTTCAGCTGAGGAGATGTTGAAGAAAGGGGTCCTGCTCTCATGGATGTTGTTTCTCACCCCCAAAAATGAAATAATACATACATTTGTCACCATATATTGTAATCACAATTAGGATGAATTTCAAAATAATTAATAGTTCATTTCTGTTATTTCTCTCTCAAGTATGATGATCATTGTTGTGAACATAGTAGGTACTCAGTTCTCTAGGAAAAAGATTTCTTCAAGGTTGCTCAACTAAGAGACCTTAAAAACATTCAAGCAAGGCATGGATTGTTTATTTCATGATTAATTTTTATTCTTAGTGAACTAGAAAATTTACCATGAAAGAATGGTACCAACAAAGATGATCGTACCAGATTTCTGTTATTATCACATACCTGAGATAATCAATTTGTAGATAATTTCAGTTCACAGTTTTAGGGGTTCTATAATATCATTGTTTGGACTCATTCATTTTGGCACTGTGGCCAGGGAGTTCATCATGGAAGAAGCACATGGAGGAACAAACCACCCAGCTCATGTTTGAAATATAAAAGACAGAAGGACAACACAGGGACATCACAACCTCCTTCAAGTATACACTGTCCTCAAGGTTCAGGGAATCTATGTGAAAGAGTAGAGGGAAAGACGGTAAGAATCTGAGGTGGTAGATGACTCCTTGAGGAGTGGAGGGAGGGCAAACTGTGGCCATGATGTAATGTATGAGAAAAGAATAAACATTAAAAATAAAAAAAGAAAACTGCATATTCCAGAAACGTCATGACTGATAACACATACTAACTCACAAATGCTAAGAGCATACCCCAGATCTACACAGGTCCAAAGCAGACACAAGCCCCTCACTCTTAGCCAAGAAGCTCATTGCAGTTAATACCTGCTGGGAAAGAGAAAATCAGTTTTCTTCAATGAAGTGACTCTGGTGATGTCAATCTATAGCAGGCCTCATGCTCAGGATTAGTTGTCCAGCACATAATGGATGCCATGTTTTGTTTCTGTTTTCTTGAGGAAGAGAGAGGGAAAAAATGAAATTGAGTAGGGAAGGAGGTAAAGAAGACTTGGGAGAAGTTGGCGGAAAGAATATAGTCAAAACATTTCTATAAAAAAGTTTTAATAAAAGAAATTGAGTAAGATGCATAATGTAATCCAAATATAAACTTCAGTTTGTCTTAGTAGATGCCTAACAAACACGAGCATAAAATAATGCCCACTTCAGTTACTTAGGCCTTTGGTCAGACAGGGAGTGTGTGAAGATAATGGCTTTAATCAATCTCCTTCTATTTCTCCCATGCCCTTTACATTGCACATATCTAAAGAGATTTCCCAAATAATTTCAAGAGAATCTGGACTTTTAGAGTTCCCTCTGGCAGACTTATACATCACATGCTTTAATAATGACTTCTATTTTTCAGGGCTGTTCTGTTTTCCTATTAGTTTGTACATAAGATTGTTGTCCACCCCTCAGCATCCTTGATTCATGAAATATATCCTTAAGCATTTTCTTCTGGATCAGCTAACCTAGTCCTTTATTTTTGTCATGAACAACAATAATTTATCTTATGCTTCTGTACACTGCGACTTCAGTATATCTAAGCTTCCTATTGCTGTTACAAATGACTGCTTGCCTATTTCATCAATGACCCCAAAAACTATTTCCAATGCCTGTTATCTAACAATGAGATGGCCAGGCCAAAGAGGCCGCCTTGTAATAAATGGTTAAATGCTCTCATGTTATTCTCTGTATGAAACAAAGTGCATTTCCCATGATTCTGCAGGGATCTCAACACCAGATAAAAGAAAAAAAATAAATTTTGGATGCTAAAGATCCAAATAGGAAGACAAGAGGGGCAAAGAACACTGATCTTTTATATCATACTACAAATTTAATCCCACCATTAAAGTGTTGCTCCATTTCTCAGATTTGCCTTTTATCCCAAACCCTCAGCACTGCCCACAGAAGCTTCAGAATAGTATAGCAGACATGAATACCTTACAGGAGACCCAGTGCTTCTAAATATCCCATGAATAAGAAATGGCTTTAAAAAGCAATCTTAGTTAACCATTGGCATAAAGCTTCAGGATTGAAGTGATAGTCTGGACCTATTGTTTTGATTTTTAAGTGATATTAAATAAATTTTACAAATGAGCTAATAGCAAACATATTAGTGTTTTGGACAATTATTTATTTTTAATTCTCTTAAAAAATTGCAGTTTAATGATGGGCAGTTGTGGCACACACTTTTAATCCCAGCAGCACTCAGGAGGCAAAGACAAGCAGATCTTTGTGAATTTGAGGGCAGCCTGTTCTACAGAGCAAGTTCCAGGACAGGCTTCAAAGATACAAAGAAACCCTGTCTCAAAAAAAATGGCCCTTTAAGGGAGTAGGGAGGAAGGGAGGGGAGTTGAGCAAAATATATAGCTCAATATAAACAATTTAAAAAAACCTTGCAATTTACAAATATAAAGTATTGTAATTTGACACACATTCTGAAGGGGGGAATAAAAGAGCTGAGTATCAATCTTAACATATAATTCCCTAAACTAAATGCTGTAATATGGCTGCTTGATTGGTCCAGCAACTTCGCTCCAAAATAATCACACAGAAACTGTATTAATAAAATCACAGCTTGGTCCATTAGCTCTAGTTTCTCACTGGCTAACTCTTACATCTTAATTTAACCCATTTCTATGTAATCTGTGTATACCATGTGGCTGTGGCCTACCGAATAAAGTTCTGGTGTCTGTCTCTGGCAGGGCTACATGGTTTCTCCCTTGCTCCTCCTCCTTTCTCCCATCATTCAGTTTAGTTTTCCCTGCCTATCTCTATTCCCTGTGCAGGCCCAAGACAGTTTCTTTATTAATGAATGGTATTCACAGCATACAGAGGAGAATCCCACATACCCTAAAGGTCTTTCAGTCATTTGAGTTTTTTTCTGTTGAGAATTCTCTGTTTAGCTCTGTACCCCATTTTTGGACTGAATTATTTGGTATTTTTGTGTCTAGTTTCTTGAGTTCTTTATATTTTGGAGATCAGCTCTCTGTCAGATGTGGGGTTGTTGAAGATCTTTTCTCATTCTGTACCCTATTTTTGTTTTTTAATGACCATGTTCTTTGCCTTACAGAAGCTTCTCAGTGTCAGGAGGTCCTATTTATTAATTGTTATTCTCAGTGTCTGTGCTACTGGTGTTATATTTAGGAAGTGCTCTTCTGTGCCAATGCATTCAAGGCTCCTTCCCACTTTCTATTCTATCAGGTTCAGTGTAACTGGATTTATGATCAAGGAAATGCAAATCAAAATGATTCTGAGATACCATCTTATACCCATCAGAATGACTAAGATTAAAAACACTGATGACAGCTTATGCTAGAGAGGCTGCAGAGTAAGGGGACCACTTCTGCATTGGTGGTGGGAGTACAAACTTGTACAGCCACTTTGGAAAAGAGTAAGGCAACTTCTAAGAAAATTAGGAGTCAATCTAACTCAAGGCCCAGCAATACCACTCATGGGTACATACTCAAAGGATGCAGACACATACCACAAGGACATTTGCTCACCTATGTTCATAGTGGCAAAATTTGTATTAGTCAGAACATGAAATAATCTAGATACTCCTCATCTGATAAATGGGTAGAGAAAATATGGTACATTTATACAATAGAGTAATACTCGGCAATAAAAAGAGTGATATCTTGAAAATTGCAAGCAAATGGATAGAACTAGAAAAAAAAACATCCTGAGTGAAGTAACCCAAACTCAGAAAGACTAACATGGTATGTACTCACTCATAAGTGGATATTAGACATAAAGCAAAGGACAACCAGGCTGCAAATACAAACCCCAGAGAAGGTAGCTAAAACAGGAGGACCCTAAGAGGGACAGATATGGAGGGGGAATAGTCAAGATCTCCTGGGTAAACTTGGAGGGGGGTTAAAAAGGAAGGGATGGGGGATGGTAACATGAGGGATCAAGGCCTAGTTGGGGGAGAGATGGAGTAGGGAGAGTCATGGAAGAGATATCTTTATAAAGAAAGCTATTATGGGGCTAGGGAGAAACCTGATGCTAGGAAAATTCCCAGGAATCTACAAGGAAGACCCCAGCTAAGACTCTTAAGCAATAGTGGAGAGGGTGCCTGGGGAGGCCTTCCCCTGTAATCAGATTAGTGGCTATCCTAACTGTCATCATAGAACCTACATCTAGTAACTGATGGAAGCAGATGCAGGGATGCACAGCCAAGCACTGGGCTGAGCTTCTGGAGTTCAGAGAAAGGGGCATCAAGATCATGATGGGGAAAACCTCAGTGACAGTTGATCCAAAATAGTGGGAACTCATGGACTATGGACTGACAGCTAGGGAACATGCATGAGACCGAACTAGCAGTTGACAATTTATGTGGCTTAATCTGTTGGAGGTGGGGTGGGCCTGGCAGGGAGTGTGCCAGGACTTATTCCAGGTGCATGAACTGGCTTTTTGTAGTCCATTCACTGTGGTGGGATACCTTGCTCATCTTTGATACATGGGGGAGAGGCTTAGTCCTGCCTCATCTTGACTATATTGATTTTCCAAGGGAATCCTTACCCCTCTGAGTAGTTGATTGGTGGGGGTTGGAAGGGGGAAGGTGGGGGGTGGAGAAAGTAAGAGAGGGAGAACTGGGGTTGGTTTATAAACTGAAAATAAACTTTAACTAAACAAGATTAACAAATAATAATAAATAAGCCAAATAATAAATGAAATAGAGATATCTTTAAATCAGTAATGGACTCTTATGATTCCATACAAAGTCAAAATAATCGTGTTTGAATTTAAGGAGTAAAAACCTAAGATTGAATTGAAAGGATAAACTTCACATGAATTGCTTCAAGAATAGGACTTGACTCCTATTTAATTGTTTATCCAAATCATTTATTTACATATTTATTTATTTTTATTCTAATGAATTTACAACGAGGTTCCATCCATTCCCATTATTACTTGAGCTATCCATTATTATTGGAAACATTACTGGGGCTAAAGAACATGTCGTTTAGAATTTTTATAATCAGAAAATAACAGCAACAAGAACTTGCTTAGTTAATTCTTTCCCATTTCTGCTCCAGCTACATTCATTGTCAATCCAGAGGATTCATGGGGTAACATTCTATGTTCCAATTTCAATCATAGTCACAAAAGTAGGCCTTCTAATTCTGTCCCCATCCAATGATAGACAGATGATTTTGTACCCCATTGACCTTTCCCATGCTTTACTGTTTGATGAACAGCCCATTGCTGCTCTTTTTTTTTAAACAATGAAAGGTGGAATGGATTAGTCATTCTGAATCCAGAGTTTTTCAGTAGTTAAAGCATAACAACAGACCACCGCTGGCATTTAATGCAGACATTAAAATTCTAATGACTCATTCCCCTGTCACAGATGAGGAAAGAAATAGAAATAGACATAACACTAATCTGTTCTTCTGAAACTAATTAGAACAGGAATCTGAGACGGTGAAGACTTCATCCATTCATGTAAATCACTGTTTCTACTAACTTGACGGGAAAGCCGTTGGGATTTACAGAAACTGGGGCTCTCTAGGTATGAAATTGAATAGATTTAGGGCTCGGTATTAGATATTTTTTGATGGTTGGGCATTAAAAGATGGTGTGGAAGAAGTCAGGAAGAAAAGAGGGGGTTATAGACAAAAGTACACCCTCTCCTGACTGACAAGCATAAGTCAGAAGTATTATCCATCCTCCAAAATTCCTCAGTTTGTATAATATTATTACTAATATTTATTAAGAAACAACAATATAAGATCTACCTTTGCTGTGGGACAATGGTGTGTACCCTGTCACTTGTATTTTAAATAAATGATGATTGGCCAGTAGCCAGGCAG